>LPNX010477691.1:151537-164962 GCA_001517045.1 Pseudotsuga menziesii
AACTCAGTATCTGCTCAAGAGGGGTTTACGTCGTACCTCAAGGGCTATGTTCTGGAGGCCCTCTGTGACGGAAATCGGTGTTGGTTTGCTGAGACTTATCTGCAATTCGCGCAACAAGAGAACACAAATCCGCGTTGTAGCGCACATGAATTTTTACAAAGGTATGTTTTTTGTGATGCTTATGAAATTTTCTTTGGTAGTATCCACATAGAGTTGCACCAGTGGTTTTCTAGGTTAACAGAAAGAAGGACGAACTGCCGAGCTCAACGGGTTCCCACGTGGACCCCCACAAGGGTCAATCTTGTGCAACACGTGAACAACGAGGTATCCCGCGCTGTTGATTTCTGGACGACGCGCACATTGGAAGCCTTCGTGACAGAGTTTGCCATTGACACAAGTACCTCCTTGAGCGAAGCTGAACGACAGTTCTTCAAAGGTCCCCGTGGTAAGTTTTTGAATTCATTAAGCTTGCGGATTAAAATACTATTGGCTAAAAATGGTATATTGTGGTTTGAATCAGACTGCTAGCTTAGTAGTACTAACATATGTTTGCAAGTGATAATACCTTCGACGAGCAAAGTGGTTTGTTGCGAAGTGGAAAAAGGTACAAAATAGATTTTGACTCCTATTCCTTAGGTCAGGCTACCGCGTCTTCCCCCGTAAATTCTCAAGAGTCAGACTATGAAGAAATCCCTTCGCTTGGAAACCCTCCTGTCACCCCGCAGCAAAGCCCTGTTACCCCTGAAATTCCGTCGCAGTTTGACAGTCAACCAAGTCCAAGTATTTCGGCCACAGGCCAGTCTGTCCCTGTAAATCCCTCCCCATCAATGTCCTGTCCCCCTCCCAGAACCGCCATGGCCCACCTGGTTGATGACATTAAGCTCCCCATCTTCAAAGGCATGGGATCAGAGGACCCCGAACAGTTCTGGTTTTTATGTGAAGCAGTATGGAATGTGAAGAAAATTACAGACCTAGATGTGAGAGCCGCATAGCTCATTACTTCTTTCCGAGAGAGGGCTTTGACCTGGTTCATGAAGTTCTCCAGTACTCAGAGCCCTACGTTAGATGAGATTAAGGAAGCCATAACCAAAGAATTTAAAAAGCCTAAATCGGAATCGCAGAGCATCACCGAACTCAAAGAGATTCAACAGCGGCACGACGAATTTGTGTGGGACTTTGACCAGAGATTCAAAGTTCTCCTAGACCAAGTCAGCTTTACCATTAGTCCTGCACAGCACAAGGAATGGTTTATCGCGGCATTATTACCACATATCAGAACTCCGCTCATGCAACAGAAGGTTGCTGACCAGCCAGAGGCTCTGGAAATCACAATGAAGCTAGAGACTGCCCCCGTCGGAGATGATTCTGGTATTGCTCAAATCCAAGCGCAGCTAGCAGCGATGGCCCTGGAACTTCACGAGATGAAGAAGGGAAAACCCGATCGCGAAGAGGTTTGGTGTACGCAATGTCGGACCGAAGGTCACGACAAGGAACGGTGCCCTCTGGTAAGCCAGTACCTGCATACAGGTGCGCTGGACCCATTTCCACCACAAGTCCTATATTGTGAGCTCTGCAGAACAACAGGTCAGCACCAACCTGAGAACTGTCACCTGCTGCAACGGTATAGATAGGGACCTAAGAACCCCTACTGTAATTTCTGCAAGTCCGTAGGTCATAATGAGGATGAGTGCCGCACCTATGACGCCTACCGGGTGTGCAATGAAGGCCCAAGTAGTGATAGCTACGGTTACCAGGGGGGTGCCTCTAGTAGAGGTTCTTCTGGAGGCCATGGTGGTATGGCCGGAAGAGGCCGAGGCCAGTTGGTATGTTACAATTGTAACCAAGCTGGGCATTTGGCTCGCATCTGTCGGAACCCCACTACGACATGTCAGTACTGCCGCGCGGTAGATCATGTGATTGAGCAGTGCCCGCAGCTCATAGCTAAGATTCAGGCATGACAGAGTGCCCCTATGCGGAATATCCAGATGATTTCAGTTGAGCCCAGACCTACCGCAAATATCAATGTTGTCACACGGAGTGGAGCTACGACACACCCACAGGATACAGAAACATAGCCCACCGACGCTCGGGTTCGTAAGGCTCCTGTGAAAATCCTAGCATTTGATATCACAAGAGAAAGAGAGACATTTATGGAAGTTAAGAAAGATTTTGCTGGCCCTAGCACATCCGTTGCACCTGCACAACCTCAGAAAATATCTTCGCGGCCCCAGGAAGCCCCGCGGGATAATGTAAGTACCCTATCCTCCTTTTTACAGAGTTGCCTCAAACTGTTAAGAGATCAGGATGCTCTGACTGAGCTACAGAAAGTCATTGCTTCCTGCGGACCTCAGCACAGTTCTGCTCAAGACAAAACTGTTCATAGCGTGAACAGAACCAACAGGGAGATGAGATTGAATGCTCAGATAGGGGCATATAATCTGACTGATGTTATCTTGGACTTAGGGTCCGATGTAAATGTGTTAACTAAACAAACCTGGGAACACATGGGAAAACCCCCCCTCGCTTGGTCCCCTATCCAGTTGCGGCTAGCCAACCAGCAAAGGATTGTGCCTCTAGGAAGTTTCCTGAGTGTCCAAACAGATATTGCCGGGGTCAGTACTGTCATGGACTTCGAAGTAATTGAGATCATTGATGACAGCGACCCCTACCCAGCCTTGTTAGGAATTGAATGGGCAATGGAAAATGCTGCAGTTATTAACCTAAAGAAGAGACAGATGATCTTCGAAGGGAAATACTTGAGAGTCATCCTACCCCTGGATCCCTCACAAGGGGAACGATACACAGAACCACTCTGACAAAAGGATCAGGATGATGTGGAGCCCATCTACACTATCATCGCGCAGGACGGAGGTTATGAGGATCCTCCTACCGCAGGTTGGGAGTCTGGTAGCTCCTGTATGACCAACTCGAAGGATGACTTAGAGAGTTGGCAGAACCAATTATATGAGCTCCATGGACATAGCATTACTAGACCTACTAAATCCCTCAGATGTCTTAGCTCACAACCAAGCGCTCTCCCTACTTTTGATGGTTCGACAGACCCTGACCCATTTATCATACAATTCTCAGGTCAGATACCTGAGTCACAGAAAATGACTTCTCTGGAGTCAACACTCAGAGTCACAGCAGCCAGATGGTGGAAGAGCCATAAGCCGCTGATTCCTAGCTGGGAAGCCTGTCAGAGGCTCCTTCGGCTGAGATTTAAGGACCAGCCTGAGGAGGTGCGAAGCAAGTTTGATGGAAAATATAGTCCACAAGAACATTTGGCAAACTTCTATGAGGCGTGGAGGTATGTACCTCAAAACGAATGGGCACATATATTCCTCCATACACTGGCACTGATAGCTCAGACCTGGTACGAGGAAGCTGAGCTCCGCCTAGATACTGTAAGTTGGGACTGTCTTGCCCATAGTTTTATACATACTTTTTCTACTAATGATGTCTGCCCAGCTCTAGACGTAGCTATCAGGATCATCCATACCAAGGTCTTTGATGACCGAGAACTAGTAGAACAACGACCGGATTGAACATTGCAGGAAGCCCACGCACTAAAATGTTATAACTTCGCCATTGAGGAGGATGAGGACCCGCGCAATATTGCTATCCCTGAGTCAGAAGGATGCTGCGATGTGCAAGGACTAGCCATCGAAGCCCTGGAAGTAAATCATCCCCTGAAGACACGCACAGTTAACATTGGATCCGAAGAACAGCCTAAGCTCGCCACAATCGGTGACTATTGGGATGATGAAATGGTCAGCAAGGTAACCCAACTTCTCCACGAGTACCAAGATCTCTTTCCAACAAAGTTTTCCAAAATGAAGGGTATCTTGGGTGATATTGGCGTAATGAAGATCCCTTTGAAACCTGATGCAAAACCTGTGAAACAGCGGCCTTATAGATTGAATCCGAAGTATAAAGAAAAGGTTAAGGTGGAGCTAGATAAGATGCTCGCCGCAGGAATAATTGAGCCTGTTGAAGAATCTGAGTGGGTCAGTCCTATAGTGGTCCAGGAGAAGAAGACTAAGGGTGAAATCCGCATCTATGTCGACCTTAGGAAATTAAATGATGCCTGTCTGCATGATCCCTTTCCTACCCCCTTTACAGACGAAGTTCTTGACAATGTTGGAGGTCAAGAAATATACTCTTTCACTGATGGGTTTTCTGGCTACCATCAGATCCGAATTGCTCCAAAATACCGACATAAGACAACATTTGCTACCGAAATGGGATCCTTTCAGTATACTATCATGCCCTTTGGGCTGAAGAATGCACCTGCTATATTTTCTAGAGTCGTCATCTCTGCGTTTAAGGAATATATACATAAATTCTTAGAAGTTTATTTTGATGATTGGACTATTTTTGGGCTAGTAAAATACCACCTCACTAGTTTGAGACTTATGTTAAACAAGTGTAGACAACACCAGATTGCTTTGAATCTAAAAAAGTGTATCTTTTGTGCCCCTTTTGGAATTCTCCTTGGTCATGTTGTCTGTAAGCAGGGATTGATGATGGATCCTGCGAAGATAGCTATTATTGTAAATCTGCCATCCCCGAAGTCTGTCAAACAACTGCGCACGACACTCAGTCACACTGGTTACTACAGGAAATTCTTCCAAGGATATGCTCAAATTACTGCTCCGATGGAAAGGTAGTTGAAGAAAGATAATAAGTTCGAATGGACATCGGAGTGCCAGGCAAGCTTAGATATTTTGAAGGAAAAAATGGTCACTGCCCTTATTCTAGTATTTCCTGACTGGAACAAAGAATTTCATGTGCATGTCGACGCATCCTCCAATGCTCTAGGGGTGGTATTGGCTCAACCAGGCGTAGGTCAGATCGACCACCCTATTTCTTTTGCCAGTAGAAAATTATCCACTGCAGAGAAAAATTATACTACAACTGAGCGGGAAGGCCTTGCTATGGTGTATGCACTACAGAAGTTTCGACATTATCTGTTAGGTTCTCATTTTAAGATGTTTACTAACCATTCTGCTTTGAAATATTTGGTTAATAAGCCTGTGCTAGGAGGAAGAATATGCAGATGGCTGATTCTATTCCAAGAATATGACTTCGAAATCATAGTTAATCCTGGGAGACTGAACCTAGGACCTGACCACTTGTCGAGGCTCGAGTCGAGCGAAGAACCCACCAGTTTGGATGAGGGCCTCCCTGACGTGTAGCTATTTTCCATCCAGATAGTCGATGACTACTTCCAGGATATTTCTCAGTACTTGTCTACAGGGTTTCCACCTGTTGAAATGACAACACAACAGAAAAAGCAACTGGTAGTGCAAGCAGCGGACTTCACCCTAATAGCCGGCCAGCTGTACAAGATGGGACCAGATGAAATACCGCGCAAGTGTGTTTTGGAGCATGAACGACCCCTGATTCTGGCCGAGGCACATTTTGGCGCAGCAGGAGGTCATTATGCAGGGAAAGCTACCGCACAGAAGATTTTGACAGCCGGCTTATGGTGGCCCACCGTTCACAAGGATGCACGAGAATATTGCCACAGCTGCGACGTCTGTCAGAGGACAGGCAAACCATCTCAGTGGGATGAAATGCCCCTAGTTCCGTAGGTAACCTTACAAGATTTTGACAAATGGGCTATTGACTTTGTCGGCCCCATCAACCCCCCTGCGAAGAAGTCTGGCGTGAGATATATTATTACAGCAACTGACTACCTTACCTATTGGGCTGAAGCCCAACCGGTCAAGAACTGTAGCGCTGCTACAGCTGCGCAATTCATATTTGATCACATCTTGTCCAGGTTTGGGTGTCCTCGCGTCCTTATGAGTGATCAAGGATCACGTTTCTTAAATAAAACTATTGCAGCGCTAACTGAAGAATTTCAAGTATACCATCAGAAAAGTACAGCCTATCATCCACAAGCAAATGGGATTTTCGAAGCTTTTAATAAGATCCTAGAGCATGCTTTGACAAAGATTTGTAATGCTAACAGAAATGATTGGGACCTTCGCATTCTAGCAGAGCTATGGGCTACAGAACTACTTGCAAAAAGTTGACAGGCCATACACCTTTCCGATTGGTTTATGGGCAAGAAGCCATCATGCCCATGGAATACATTGTTCCCAGCCTCAGAATATCTGCTTTCACCGAGATGGATGACCCAGCCATAATCACAGAGAGACTGAAACAGATATTAGAACTCGAGGAGGATATATTTATTGCAGGTTTCCAGCAACAGGTGCAGAAAGCTCGAGAAAAAGCGTGGTATGACAGACACATTAAGAAGAAACAATTCCAGCAGGGTGATCTTGTGCTCCTCTATGATAGCAAATTCATGAAGTTCCCCGAAAAGTTTAAGACACATTGGAAGGGACCGTATATAGTACAGAAAGTTACTGATGGGGGCGCAGTCCAACTAGCTAAGTTAAATGGAGAACTCTTTCCTTCTATGATAAATGGGAGTCGTCTAAAGAAGTACAGGGACAGGCCAAGTCCTCAGAATTGAAGGTAGCACCAAGAAAGAAAATTCTACGTACCCAGCACAGCTGTTCGCCACACTATGGAATGTCGTAATATGAAGGATAAAGTATGGGAAGCCGAAGGTTGGTCAGGGGACGCAGGTTCATCCTGTGTCGAAGTGGAAAGTGGTTGTTATGTCGTAGGTTGGAACTGTGTCATAGCCTAGTATGAGATGGATGGGACAAAATACATTTGACGGCGGCGGCGTGTGAGCTACTCTTCATAACCGTAATTATGAGATTTCGTGAATATCTCAGGCTGGGTGTGACGATATTTCTGGTATTCAAGCAGATTTGATGTCATTACTACACTATGATGACAGATTCTGTAACGGAATTCTATAAGTAAGCTACATTGGCTTGCGAAATCTTCCTCGAAGCACTTCTTGGAGTTTTCTCGACTGGAGCCATGTCAAACAATTGTGAAGTCCAGGAGCTAGTACGAGAGTTCAGAGAGAGAGGTCTGTAGAACGTTTTGAGTAATCTTCCAATACAATCGTATTCAATTTAGGTACACAGGCAGGAAGAATTTTGCTCTAAATCAGGTGAAGGCAGGCACAAATTTGCTCTAACATGGAGCCACGAAGGCCATAAGACCTCGCTAAATGTCTCTGGCGAGCCCCACCCTGAAATCTTCCGACATAGCAGAACCATGGCAGCTGGGTATCTTATGCAGCGTGACACACAATTCCAGGGGACCCCAAGCTGTGGCTGGTTAAGTGTCACCAACCCGACCAAAGGATGGGGTTGCAGATGGATCCACAAGTTCTTAGTCAGCATCAATATCAAGCAACAGAAAGAAGCAGGCAGCCGGCCACTAGCAGGAAGGACTCCAGGAACTAGCGCACAATGTCTTCGCCAAGCAAATTTTACCACTAGCCGAGCAGATAAGTGCCCCGGGATGGGACACTGGTGAGTCTTAGGGGCCTATTAGGGCGCGCACCTCAACGGTCCTTAAGATGGGTAACTCTGCGGATTTGACTCAAAATAGTCTTAAGGGTGTCAGGGGTTGAGTCAAAGTCCTCTATTGTAATAAACCCGCGGCTTAAGACCAGGGTTTAGGGTTTTGGGTGCCCATGGTATTGAATCCATGTTTTTGTAAACAGTGCGTTATAAATAGGCACTTGGGTAAATAAGAAAGGTTAGGTTTTTATGATGTAAGAAATATTAAGGCGAGGATAAGGCTGATTTTGTAAGGAAAGGTTAAGTCCCAGCTGTGTGCGTGGACGACCTCTGCAGCTGTGTGCGCAGAGGGTTTTGTAAGAAGATTAAGGAAAGATCTGCAGCTATGTGCGCAGAGGCCTGCTGCTGTGTGCACGGCTGTTAAGGACTGAAGGGATCTGCAGCTGAGTGCACAGATAAAACTGTGGTTTTGTAGCAAGTTGAATAAAACAAAGTTTGTGGATGTAACCCCTACACTGGGGTTGAACCACGTTATATCTGGTGTTGTGGTTTCTTGTGTTATTTCTCTTTTTGTTGTCTTTTATGCATTAATAGCTGTATACATTTGATAACTTAGATCACTGCTAATAACAAGCTTTGCTGTGAATTCCCTGTAGTGGGTTAAGCAAGTCACGGTTGTTTATCTATCTACGAAGTTGTATATAAGTGAATGACAAAGCTGTGTAATTGTTGATTAATAAGTTATTAAAGGATAAGGTACAGTAATATCCCTCTCTGCTTGTAGAAACCTGATTCTGCGGCATCCCATAGCTGTTTCGGGTGAGACTACAACCTGCGCGCAGGTTGTTGCCAAAAGGGCCAACACTATGGGTCTTTTGTTGGTGTGACATAAAAGGATTAAACCCGGGTCTGCCCTATTGCCCAACAATCATCAGCATCAACATCATCATCATTATCATCATCATCATCATCATCCTCATCACCATCATCACCTTCATCATCATCATCACCACCATCCTCATCCTCATCATCACCATGATCATTGGTTATTGAACATCCTCAGCATGCTCATCCTCCTCATCATGATGATCATTGGTCATCGATCATCATCACCATCCTCATCCTCATCATCACCATGATCATTGATCATCGATCATCATCACCATCCTCATCCTCATCATCACCATGATCATTGATCATCGATCATCATCACCATCCTCATCCTCATCATCACCATGATCATTGATCATCGATCATCATCATTAGCATCTCCATGATCATCATCATCATCATCTTTGTCATCATCATCATCATCATCATCATCATCATCAACATCATCATCACCATCATCATCATGAACATCATCATCACCAGCGTCGTCGTCATCATCATCATCATCATCATCATCAACATCATCGTCATCATCCTCATCATCATCATCATCATCATCACCTTCATCATCACCTTCATCATCATCATCAACATGATCATCCTCATCATCCTCATCCTCATCATCAACATCATCGTCATCACATCATGTTCATCTTCATCATCATCATCATCATCATCATCATCATCATCATCACCTTCCTCATCATCATCATCATCACCTTCATCATCATCACCATCATCATCATCATCATCATCATCATCACCTTCATCATCATCATCATCAACATGATCATCATCATCACCATCAACATCATCATCATCATCATCATCAACATGATCATCATCATCACCATCAACATCATGAACATCATCATCACCATCATCGTCATCATTATCATCATCATCATCATCACCATCATCATCATCATTATCATCATCATCATCATCACCATCATGATAATCATCATTGTCTTCATCACCATCAGTATGGAGGGATGGAGTAAGGGAGAAAAAGGAACATATAGGGAGGGATGTAGAGAGAATGAGGCAGGTATATTTAGAAAGAGATCTAGGGATATGTAGGGATTATTGGGGCTATAGAGAGAAACATTTATATGCATGAAAAGAAGGGAACACTACAAACATTTGTTTTGTTGCTAGCCATAGAAAACATTTGGGAAGCTACGATCTTATTTGTTGCCCTAGCCGTGCACCCACTCTATTAATTGTGCTTAACCATATCGTGTGTGCGTTGCACTTATACAAATCGAGTACGTGTTTTTACTCTATATAACACGTGCACGTTTTGTGACTGTAAAAACAGTGGATTATTTTTGTCCGAGAGCAACTTCAATCTGTTTTTATGAATTTATACGATTACCACGCGTTTTTTTCAGGAGCACGAGCCTGCCTGTGGAAATACTCACAATTTACACATTCTCCATCATTCTTTTTGTTATGCAGGTGCAACACTGAGGATATCTTTCATGGTTGAGGAGCACACAGGATAAGAGATCAAGCTTCAATGTCATTTCATGGTGATGGTGGATATACACAATTTTACAAGAGAATCAGTTTGAGGAACAATTTATGATTTAACTTTCATTTACTTATTATTCAAGAGAACCAAAGGTAAATTTTCCCATTCATTATTGTTTTGATGGGAAATATGAACAATTGAGAAGGAAGATTGAAGCACCTTGAAGGATCAATAGTTATAAAGCAAGTTAAAGGTTTGAAAGCTTGTAATTGAGGAGCAACAAAAACAAACTATATTGACATTGATCATTATGGTGATGGGGAATGTACATAACCGAGGAACAAAATCAGCAAGGAAGAAGAGACCTCAAGAAGTCATTGAATAAGAGAAAGAAAAGAAAAGAATAGATATGATGAATCAGAGGCTTTCTTTGGAAACTAATCCAAATCCAATTATAGAGGATACGGCGGTTCATCCTATTAATCCAGCACAAGAGAAAAGGAAGCATTCACTAGAGGGACCTTCAATTTCCACAATAGTTGTTGAACAAGCACCCCATGGAAGTATTCAAGAAGCAAAACGTAGGTGCTCATTAGGGGATGTTTCAAATCCCACATCAAGTCAAAGTGATAAGTTACCATCTCAAGACGAAGCTCATGAAGAGGCGTTGTACATGGAGCCTACTGTTGAAGAGGTGTTGGACATGGAGCCTACTGTTGAAGAAGAAAATATTATTCGGACCATCGATGAGGATGTTGGACTTCCACCATCCAACTACCAGGAAGAGAATGAAGAACAACAAGTTGCTACTAAAATGCCAGAGCGTATTGTTGATGCACTAGATGATAGAAATCCAACCCCCTTACCTCCATTAGAAAGCACACATCGAAGAACTTCAAAGCGTATACAAGTTGATGAAGGACTCCTCAATTCCATCAAAGGTACGCTATCTAAATTTATTATTGCTTATAAACTCAACAGATACTAAATAAATATTTTGTTTCTAAATGTGATGGAGATAAATGTAGATTATTTGTATTATTGTTAAAATCTAGGGGCATGAATATTGTTAGGAAATCGTTAGGGATAAAGATGATAAAGACTTTTGGAGAAAGTTTTCATATAGTTAAAAGCTTAGTAGATGCCTTTGGTAAAATTGGTAAGAACACATGGTCAAAGGACCACAATGCGGCTCGTCATGTGTTGTCACAAGCAATTGTAAATAAGAACACCAGGGTCCTTCATTTTCTCAAGCCTACATCTAAACTAGTTAATTTGAATGTAAAAACCCTCCATAGGTATTCTATTAGAAGAGAACATCTTGACACAACCGCCCAGACAAATTTTTGGGCCTTTATTGTTTGGTTTCCATGTCATGACATCAAGCTAGTTGATGCAGTAAAGGGATTAGTGCAGAGTTTTTGGCATGATCACACAAGGATTTCTTCAAAACGGAAGGATGTACTAAAACTGAGAAGGGGTTCAAAGGACAGTGAACCACATATTAAGCATATTCTTGATATAACACAGACAGAACTATACGAGAAATTTAGGAATGAGCATAGACAATTGAATTTGGGGCAAAGATCTTTTGAGAAATGTAAGCCCTGGCATGTTAGAATAAATACTCTTCGTAACACTTGTTGATGTAGATACCATGTAGAATATGAATATTACTATGAAACATTTTTGTACATTCATCGTGTGTTGCATACTAACCATGACAATACCACCGACCTCATCAAGAGAATTCATTCATAGTATCATGTGCAATAGGCCTGAGGAGCAAACTTACTATGCAAAATCCTGTTTGGATGGAACTTGCTCCAACTGTGCTGGAATGGCATTATTGAACCAATGTATGCACGAGACTGGAGACAATGAATTTGGGAATATGGTTATAGACATGAAAAGTTTCAAATATATCAGCTATGAAATAGTCCCAGGGAAAGAAAGCAAAAAAATACAATTGGTGACATCTCAGGTACATGCATTTATCTATAAATTTATGTTTGAACATTTTCATTTCATTCCTTACTTACAAAAAAACTTGATATTGAGATCATTTTGTGTCAATAGGTACAAGTTAGTGTCTTCGTCAAGGAATTTATTGAAAAGACACGTCAATATGTTCAGCATGTCCACTTGGCACGATGGCAGGATGAGAAGTTTAGAATATGTAGAGATACATTTCCTCGTGGTACTATACTTTTAGTTGTTGATTTTGCTAATAAATACACTCCGCAACCCCAAAAGGAGATACAAAGTCAGTATTATCACTTTGAGCAGGTTTCCTTGATGGTGCATATCACATATAAGCATGGCCCAAATAGCAGTGAAGAGCAAAGAGAAATTCTAAAGGAATATCACTTCTACATAAGTGATGATAGGTGCCATGACTTCCACTATGTACGTCATTGCTTCATCATGTTCTATGATCATTTGAAGGGCAAGAACATACAGATGGATTGACACTGGGTTTGGTCAGATGGATGTGTTGGTCAGTTCAAAAATGCGTGCATATTTCAATGGTTGTGTTCATTGCATAAAAACTACAAAGTTCCACATATGTGGAACTATTTTGAGACTGGGCATGGTAAAGGAGAGCATGATGGAGCCGGAGAATGTGTCAAAACAGCCCTACGAAGAGAGGAATTGAAATTATCTACAATATCTACTATTCGAAATGCTCAATCTATAGTCAGGTGGTCCATGTTAGTAATGGGAGAGGAATCAGCTATGTGAGTAGAATCCACAAGAAAGAGACATGTGGAGATATTTTTTGGGAGGTGGTAGACATATATCGTTCACATGCATGGGAATGCAAGACTATTCCTGGGACTCGTGGCTTTCATTCGGTTCGAAGCTCTGATAACACAGTATTTGAAATTTGGACCAGAAAACTCGCTTGTTTTTGCCCACCTTGTTGTGATGGTGACTGGGATGCGTGTGAATCATTAGATTGGGTTGATGGATGGGATCGCATATCACTTCCACTTGAACAGTGTGCAATTGTTGAGTTAACTCTGTTGGAAGAAGACCAATCGTCTATTTCTATAGATTTTGATCATGTATCAGACCTTGTACAACCTGGTATGATGCATTTCCTTAACATTTTTTTGTAAAATTTACGTAGTCTTGAAACTCACATTAATGGCCTTGTATCACATGAATTTTTTTTGCTCATATACCTACAATCATACTATGCAGGACACATATACGCAGTGGTTTCCTCAAAAGATAGTGAATGGGGTGGTGATTACTGGTTGGCACATTGTATAGAGGGAAAGAAAACCCTCATTATGTCCATGACTGATGATGAAAACAACCACTTCCCCATCGGGTCTATGGTTGTTAAAGGTGAATACCTTACACATGACAACAATGCAAGAGAGAAGGGTGGATATGTTTACAGGGATTACAAACTAGGTGCAAGTGTGTATCACTTTACCAACTTAATCATTGGTACAAACCTCCAGGTACGAGCAATGCCTAGTCAGAATTCATCGAAGGTACGTTACTTCTTACCGGATACAGAGCATGAGAGACTAATGGAGACCATCATTATAAGAGATGATCGGGAGGGCTTGGCTGTATGATAATAGGTGGGATCTAGCATGATGAGGTATGTATCATAATTTT
>LPNX010477691.1:165286-187580 GCA_001517045.1 Pseudotsuga menziesii
CACATGTATGTTTCTTATGAATATGTCGATTTTGTGTTCTTGATATGCGAAATTTTCCATAATGTTGTTTATAAATATGCCAAAAATTCTCTTGTATGTCAAGTTAATGACCATGCCAAATTTTACATATGATCAATAAACCATATATATTAATCATATGAACATTTCAAGATCTCATTCACATGATATACATAACATTAGAATACATACATGTACCTTTGTAGGTCATACCTATCAAAGTTCTTTGTAGGCTCTCTTATAGGACTAAAACCCTAATTTTTCAAGTAGGTAATATTGTTAATGTTTTCAGCCAATATATACAACTAAGATGATGGAAACAAGATGCCGCAACGATAAACTTATGTTTTAAGGCTTGTATAATTTCCTTCTTGACAACTCACCTCTTATACCCGCATGCCCATTGCCAAAGGGGTAGTGCCTAGTAGTGTTGGAATTTCATCTCATTTTTTTTATTGAGAAGTTTAATTTCTACTTAAAAGATAATAAAAGATGATAAGAGATTTGGGCCAAAGCTAGACAATGCATTTCATGCCAACGAAGGCCAAACTTGGAAAACCCTATCCCTAACTAGGGTTTATTGTTTAACATGCATGGCCCATAACCATAACCCTACCAAGGAAACCCTAATCCTAACCCTAATCTTATCTTACTATCACAACTCAATTCAGAATCAATCTAATGTCCAACTCAACTTTTTCAAATCCGGTGGACTTATGCTTCAAACCATGTTGATTCATGAAGTTGAATTTAGTGTGCATGTAGTGAGATCATTGAAACCATTAAATATAATAGTTTTTTCATGCACGGTTTCCATTCTATGCCCCGGGTAGGGATTCAACAGGTGTCTCTGAAAGCCTATAGGAGGTGGAATTCAATGTGCCACAGAATCATGACCGTTGCTCGGATCGATGAACCATTGGATCTGTTGGATTTAGGACATCAAGATAGTTCTAGGGTGGTCCTCTAATATGGTTCCATGGAGAAGAGATCATTATTTTGGTCAATTTTGAAAACTAGGGTTTTGCTCAGTAAGTGAATGTGAAATTTTTGCACATGGGGGTCAACTTCGCATATTGCTCGACCGTGAAGGTGTGGCTAGCATTCCCACACAACACATGCCTAAACACGCTTGCACGACCCACTGGAAGCCCTTTTTTATGCACAGTTTCAATTCTATGCCTCGGGTAGGGATTCAACAGGTGTCCCTGAAAGCCTATAGGAGGTGGGATTCAATGTGCCACAGAATCATGACCATTGCTCAGATCGACGAACCGTTGGCTCCGTTGGTTCAGGACATCGGGATACTGCTAGGGTGGCCCTCTAATCTAGTTCCATGGAGAATATACCATTATTTTGGTCAATTTTGGAAACTAGAGTTTTGCTTAGTAAGTGAATGTGAAATTTTTGCACATGGGGGTCAAATTCCAATATTGCTCGATTGTGAAGGTGTGGCTAGCATTCCCACATAACACATGCCTAAACACACTTGCAAAACCCATTGAAATCCCTCTTTTATGCATGATTTCCATTCTATACCCCGGGTAGGGATTCAACAGGTGTCCCTAAAAGCCTGTAGGAGGTGGAATTCAACATGCCACAGAATCATGACCGTTGCTCGGATCGATGAACCATTGGCTCCGTTGGATTTTGGATATTGGGTAGTGCTAGGGTGGCCCTCTAATCTGGTTCCTTGGAGAAGAGACCATTATTTTGGTCAATTTTGGAAACTAGGGTTTTGCTGAGTAAGTGAATGTCCAATTTCTGCACATAGGGGTGAAATTTGCATATTGCTCAATCGTAAAGGTGTGGCTAGCGTTCCCACATAAAAAATGCCTAAACACACTTGCACGACCCACTGGAAGCCCTTTTTTATGCACGGTTTCCATTCTATGCTCAAGGTAGGAATTCAATAGGTGTCCCTGAAAGCCTGTAGGAGGTGGGATTCAACGTGTCATAGAATCATGACCATTTCTCGGATAGACAAACTATTGGCTCCATTTTATTTAGGACATCGAGATAGTGCTAGGGTGGCCCTCTAATCTAGTTCCATGGACAAGGGACCATTTTTTTGGTCAATTTTGGAAACTAGGGTTTTGCTCAGTAAGTGAATGTCCAATTTCTGCACATAGGGGTCAAATTCGCATATTGCTCAACTATGAAGGTGTGGCTAGCGTTCCCACATAATACATGCCTAAACAAGCTTGCACGAACTGCCGAAATCCCTTTTTGATGAACGGTTTCCATTCTATGCCCCAGGTAGGGATTCAACAGGTGTCCCTGAAAGTCTATAGGAGGTGGGATTCAACGTGCCATAGAATCATGACTATTGCTCGGATCGAAAAACCATCAACTCCGTTGGATTTTGGACATCAATATAGTGCTAGGGTGGTCCTCTAATCTGGTTCCATGGACAAGGGACCATTTTTTTGGTCAATTTTGGAAACTAGGGTTTTGCTCATTAAGTGATTGTCTAATTTCTGCACATATGGGTCGGCTTTGCAAATTCCTTGACTGTGAACATGTAGCTAGCATTCCCACATGGAACCTACCTAAAAACGCTTGCACGACCCACTGAAAGCCCTTTTTGATGCACGGTTTCCACTCTATGCCCCAGTTAGAGATTCAACGGGTGTCCTTAAAAGCCTATAGGAGGTGGGATTCAACATTCCATAGATTGATGACCGTTGCTTGAATCGATGAACTGTCAGCTCCATTGGATTCAGTACATCATGATAGTGCTAGAATGGCCCTCTACTTTGGGTCCATGGATAAGGGATAATTTTTTTTTGTCAATTTTGGAAACTAGGGTTTTGCTCAGCAAGTGAATGTGAAATTTTTGCACATAAAGGTCAGCTTGAAGGCGATTGTATATCTTCCCCTCATATAAGAGATGTGAGCATTTGTATGATGAAATGTAGGAGGAGACAATGCCATTATGTCAGTAACCATGTAATGGAACATGTTTATGTTTAGAAACAAGTGGCCATTCTATTACGCCATTATTACAAAATATATATATCTTCACGTTGCAAATGCTTCGAATAATACTTCATAAACATGAATTTATAAAACAAGATTCAGAATAGTACTTCTCTAATCAATTTAAACTATAATAAAATCACACATAACTTTCATCTCTTTCAAAGTTGTTACTCAGGACCATTCATCAAATGCCATGTACATTAACAAAATGCTAAAATAATGTGTAGGATATAGTCCTAACCATTATTTTGAATCAACCTTATAATACTCAAATACTTTTAGGTTTGATGTGTATTCTATGTATTCGTTAGATGAAATACATCATGCCAAACAATAATTTTATTTATGTAGACCACACTGGTGCATCACTTAAGTGTGTCAACTTCGTGCATCCTTTAAACGTTTATTAGGTTGTTATGTGGGTAAGGTGCTTTTGTATTCCACCAAGTTGGATTAGTTACTTAGCTGTGTTGGGTGCTTAAATGTGTATTAGACCTATGTTCCATCTTTTTGAATACAATTTGACATTGTTAATATAACATTGTATATGCAATTGGATCGTGGTAAAAAACAATTAAAATGTACATTTTTGTCATTACGTAATATTGTAATTGTGCATTGTTCTCAAATTTATAACTAATATCTCCATGCAATCGTAAAATCTATAAAAAATTGGGAACATTACACATAGAAACATTCTTTGCCACACATGTATAATCACACTTAAAAGACTGAACCATGAATATCTCAAGAGCCTTGATATGAAATATTTTTTATATCATGAAAGTTATAATACAAAAATAGAAGGCCTATCTATGGCCTGTCAATGTACATGTATCAAAAACATATTTGATGTACATGTGCAAACAAAAGTACATCTGTCCTAGACCGTGCCCCTATACTCTAACTCTGGATTGTACATAAAAATACATATTTGTCCTGGACTAACACATCAAAAATCTAACTTTCTCTTGTTTTTCCTGGACCCTAATGCTTTTCGGCTCTATCTACGACCACTCTGTATCTCCAGTGACTGCGAATCAATGACAGTATTTCTTGATTAGGTAACTGAACTAGTACTGTCCATCAATAACAAAGTTCAAAAATTTAAAATATGACTCAATTGTAAATAAAACAAAGACTCACTACATCCGTCGGGGGTATAGGTGCCTCTGGTGTCGAGGGTATAGGTGCCTCTGCTGTCCTCCACCTTACATAGAGCCTCTCTGCCATGCTTCTCTGTGAATAAAAAAAAATGTCAATTATCTCAAGAATTATCAACATGTACATGAATGAGAAAGTACTAATCAATTATGTAAAAAATGAACATCTCACCAAAAAAACCATTTCTAGGGGATTACACTGTGACTCTTCAGTAGTAAGAGGAGCCGTAGGTTGAACATCAACCTCAGTTGCATGCACTAACGGACCAAGGTGTGGCTACATTCACCAAATGATTAAATAGTTAGACATCGTGCATGTCCATAAACAATATAAATGAAATGTACAATTACAAATATTCAAGTAGATGTACCTTAGTGTGACTTATCCTTGTTGTAGATGCGGCATTGAAAACGGCATCAACAATCCCACTAAGGTCTATCACGGATGACTCTACATCCTGATGTTGTAAACATGTGAAAATAACATTAAGAAAAACCACTTGTGAAGTGAATTCATAGCTAACCAACAACTGCCATTGGAAGTGTGTACATTACCATGGGATGAGTAGGTTGATCCTCATGCACACCCGATTTGTTCAAGGAAGAGGGAGCTTGTCTGGTGTAAACAACCCCCTTATCTATGTTTGGACTACAGGGAGATTCAAACCAAAGAGGCGGTGCAGGGATCTGCGATGACGTCTGCATTCATAAAGTGTTACCATAGTTAGACATGGATTTGAATGGATGGAATAATATGTACTGAAAAAATAACATGTTGTAATATACTTACCCCTTCCTAGGACATATCTCCACCATGGGAGTGACCGCTTCCATCAATTTCTTGCCCCTCTTCAGATGCTAATAGCATCTGCAAGTTTAAAACTTATATTTACATTAGTGATCTATAAAGGAGTGTACAGTAAGAAATTTAAATAATTCGAACAAGATTCAATCATAACCTATGTACTTATATTCTTCAAGTAATCGTAAATTCCACCTTGGACTATGTCGTTGATATCAATGTCTCCAGCATCACGTTCTAAGTGGGGTTCCTGCAACTTCAAAAATTGTAATATTAGACAATTTAATAAATTAATCAAGACTAACGCATGCATTAACAAAATTATATGTAATAACAAAATGACAAGTGTTTAAATATTACCTCAATGGTGGTTCTTTGGGCCTCGGGTACAACCACACCGGGTGTAGTACCACCCCTGTGAGAGGCATCAATCTCCTGCAAGAGTAAATATTGCTCTCCCGCAAGAGTAAATATTGCATATATATTACGAATCTTTTAATATGTTACATATAGTATGGAACAATTAAAAATTGAACAATAGCAGAGTTTTAAAACAATGTCCTTACCTGACCACCAGTCATCGTAGTGGTACCATGTCTTGGTCCAGGACCATAACAGGGTCCCCCACACAATGTGCAGATGTGTGGCTCGCTCTGAGGCACATGGGATGTCGGTCTATCCCCACCAATAGATGTCCCTCCACCATCAGAAGCTGGTGGTTGTACACCAGCAGAGGAAGAGGGCGCTATCTGGTCAATAGTGGTCGTGTGTCGAGAGACCATCTCAGCTAGAGTAAAAAATGCATCTTGTGTCTGGGCAACCATGTCATATGTAGGAGGGATGTCTGCCCTCGGTAGCTAGGCATGGGGTACAGGTATTTGTGGATTGGCATCTCTATGCCTAGTGTTTGTGCCAGAAATTGTTCCTAAGGCTAGGGGAACACGCCAACACAATCTCAAGAGTAAAACTCAATAAATAAAACAAAGTTTAGGGTTTTTGGTATGATTTGAATGGTTGTAAGCTTCAAGAACATCAAGGAATACATTCAGAAGAAAAGTAACAACTAAATTATAAACATAAACTGATAAAGATGCATAACATATATAACGAGATCCAACATTGAGGTTCATACATAAACAACAGGCATTACAAGCAAACACACATTAACCAGCAATGAATCTGTCAATTTAAGCAACTAGACAAGAAGAAAAATGAATCCAATACAAACAACTAAAGGATAAAGGTCATGTATATCTCATTATTTTATCAGTAAATTCCTATAAGAGTTACAGTACTTATCTCTGGACAAGTTTGCAGACAGAACAGTCTTGTAAACCTCCTGATGCTCCCAAAAATTAGAACCCTAAAAGTGTTTTTCTAACTCCTCTAAATAGTCATCTTCTACAAAATCAGTTAGGTTTTCCATCCTAACTACCTCCATTGAATCACTAAGGTAGGTAAAGTAAAAAGTTCATTTTTTACAAAATTACACAATTGCTAAAAATAGAAAATCATTAACAAAAGTGTTTATTAAACAGATACACTAACTAAAGCATAACTATTTCAAAGCTCCTCCGCTGCTTCATCAAGTAGTGCTAAACCATGTAGGTTTTGAGACCTTCTCTTTGCTCTTATATGCTTCTTTTCCATATCAGCTATCTTTCTCTAAAGATCTTCATTCTCCTGCTGTAAACTTTCAACTGTCTTCTCTAGCTTTGTAGAATACCTGTCAGTGGCTGTCTTCCTTTTTAGCACTTCTTTAGACACCTCTGATAGCTGTAGGAAATGATGATGGACATATTGAAACTCCTCTTTAAGCCCCTTGTTGACTTTAAATAAATTGTCATTAGTCTCTTGTAATTGTTTTACCTGTTGCTTGTATTTCTGAACTCTTTCCTGCAAGCTTTCATCATCAAAACTAGGGTTTTCCAGTACATTTGCATCCTCCATTAAAAAATCTGAGAAATCAACATGAATAATAGACTCTTCTATAATTCCTGCTTGCTTGAGTATAGCTTCATCTTCTTCCTCCCACTCATAATCTTCAATAGGACATGCTTTTGCCTTTTCTTCTTCCTGTTGTTTTAAGAGCTTATCTTTAATTTCAAAAATTATTTCAGATAATTTGGAAGCAGGATGACTTGTGTCTTTTGCAGACTGTGACAATCTTTCTAACACAGCAGGTTCTTCATTTGAGGAGGAATCAATTAAAACAGTTTCTTGATGGGAATTCAACTTGGGATTAATTAATTTCTTCATGTTCCATCTGAATTTATTGGTTGGCCTAGTTTTAGACCTTCTATATGCAGCTACAGTCCTCTTTTTATTCTTAATAGGTTTATCTATTTTTCTCTTTGAGATGATTAATTCTCCACAGACTTTAGCATTTAGCTCTGCTTTAGCAATTGGAAGCTCATCTTCTAATAAGTATCCCTCATCCTCAGACAGAATGGTGAGGGGACTTCTTGGTTTGATTTGCACTTCATCTTCAGGTATAGCAGCCTTCTCTTCAACAATAGTCTTAGTTTCTTTAGAATCTGCTACTGGTGTCACTTGCAGACTAGGCTACACTTTTTCTCTTGCAAACAATGAGTACTTGCTTTTAGAACCAACTAAGGACATTTTGAACTGACTGTCAACTTTTACCTACTCTGCTACCTTCTTAGATTTAACATTTTCTTTGTCTGTAGGAGTTTTAGTTGTATGACCTAGCTTTTTCATCATCACTTTTCCTTTATCAATTTGCCTTTTGGGCTGCTGGTCTTCTTGCTGGGGGTGAACATCTGACCAGAACAGAAAGAAGTCCCAAGTCCTACCTTCATGTTGCAATACAGTGGTGATGATCAGCTTGATCAGACCATGATGAAAATTTGACTGGGAGGAATGATCTTCATGTTGCTTTATCCTGCTGGACATCTTCTGCAGGCTCTTCAAAAAGAAGAAGGGAAGGTTCATCTTTGAGACTCCTACCATGTGTTGGAGGAATCTAAAGTGATATTTAAATACAAATGAATACCTACCCTCACAAGTCACATAGCTCTGTAATCTTCTAATGGGCTCAATCCACTCTTTCCTGAAATTTTGAATAGGAATACCCTTGTTCCAATCAGGAGTCACATTAGGTAACAGGTACCTTTGTGGTTCAAAATCAAAAGGTAACTTTTTGAACCAATGCTCACCCTCATTACTGATATCAATGGCCTCTGCAATTAGTTGTACAGTCAATTTGAATTTTAAAGCATCCAGGATGACCATATCATCTTTAAGTCCCTGAGCAAACTTACAAGAAACCTGTGCATTGTAGCCATCTATCTTCCTGAAAAAATTCAGCCAACCTGCTTGTTGGAATAATTCAGCACAATCTGGGAGTTTCTTAATCTAGGTTAAGTCAGTGGGCTCAGCCCTATTGATCTTACCACTTTTTCCACTCTTGCCCATCTTTCTCCTTTAGAAATTAGATGCTGTCTGGTTTTAGGGTTTAGAAGATGTTTATAAACTGGCTTTCTGCTCCTTTAAACTTTTTCACAATCTGCTATATACTCCTGGACAGGCCTGTTTATTTAAAAGATGAAGTAAAAACTTCTCAACAAGGGATCAAATTCACATCTTCAAGGGCTTCATGCTGTTCTGTCTCAACTATACAAGCTAGGTCTGGAAAAGCTTTGAAACCAATCACCAAAGAGACTGTTTTTGAACAAAAGCTATCTTCAACCTGTTAACAACTGTGTATCAGTATCCTTAACCTGTTAGCAATTCATGAACCATTCTGCACAAAAAGGTTTTTTTATAAATGAACTCTGTTGTCACTTTTAAAAGTGGATTGCAGACTATTCATCTCACACTATCTCTTTTCAGCACATCGAAGTGCTACTAGACCTTCCTGTACCTGCATTCTTATGCTTCACTTTGCACCAAACAACCCGGTTTTAAACAATCCTCAAGGTATTACATATATCTTCATTTTAGACCAGAGACTCTTATTGAAACCTGATAAAAATGTCAACATTGTTCTTCTAACAATTAACCTTGCAGAGATGACAACTATCATCAGCTTCTCAAGCAAACTGAAAATTTTCTGTGTAAAGGATGAGCATAATAAAACAGTCTACAATTCACTCCAATGATGCTGTAGACTCTGATTCAAATTGGCATTAGGTCTGAGAGGAATCCTATCAGTCAGTTGATTACAGCCATAATACATCAATGTCAGAGTTCTTTTGAATGTATTGGAGAGCCAAAGCACAAATAACTTTTCCCTCAAAATGTCTCGAAATTCCAAAAACTGAATGCTTTAAACTTAAGGTTATTTTGATGCTCTGTTCAATAACATTCATCAGCACAGCTCCAGGAAGTTATTTCTGGGTTTAATATCTCATTTTGGAATGTATTCTATCCTCTACATCAACCAATTTCTCCAGAATGACCTCCAGCGAGAAAATCCCAATTTTTTCAATTTTAAGGGTTTATATTGAAATACCTGTCAATTTTTTAACTGCAACGGTTTAAACCTTCATTTTTAGCTGTCAATCACCTCTCCCTGAGCGTACATATGTCTTCATATGGTTAGTTTGACTACAGGTTGCAAGATTGAAAAAGCCCTAATTTTCGCCATCATTCATAACTCTGTCTATGCTCTATAGAAACAAAATCCACCTTTCGAGAAGTTAACTTTACTTCACGAGCCCTCCTTTACTCTGATCATGTGTGTGAAAAGAAAATTATGCCAGCTTATACCGAGATTTATTGATAACTGTCCAACTGATTCCACATTATAAGCAATGATGAGCTTAATTTGTTTCGAGACTGAAAACCACCTGAAATCATGCTGAAACTGCAGCTTACACATGCTTAACAACTCACCCAATGCGATTAGTCATTCCCAGATCAAAATCATGATAAAAACTTGCATGAAAATTGAAAAAACAAAGGGCCGTGATATTCTTGTAGTGCGCCCTTTGTAAAATTTTTGTCCAGCGCTACAAGAATATCTCCCAAGCTAGTTTTTCGCCATTTTTCAGCTTTTTGCTAATTTGTCGGAGGTTTAAAAAACTGCTAAAGTGATAATCATGTTTAGGTAAGCTCCAAATAACATTCATGAATCAAATATTTGATATAATGACCTTTCTGTAACCCCTTTAAAATGCAAAGGACCAAAAAATCAAATAAACCTATAAAAAGTAAGCTCAAAAAACCATCTAATCAACCAAAGAGTTCCTAAAGGAAACTCAAAATGAGACTTAAAACAAAACCTAAATTGAAATAAAATGAAAAAACAAACCAAAAATGGAGAAGTCAAACCAAAATTGAAGAAAAAATTTACTGAATTAACATCTGGCTCTAGCTGCGGGATGAAGTCCTCCCTGCGAGGCTTCAAGAACCTGTAGACCAGTGCCTTCTGTCCTTTATTTACCTATCTGCAAACTTCCATTGGGCTATGCAGTCTTTATTCAACCTCACTCACACCGGTATGTACAATGAGGAGTGAAAATGATCTCATAAACTGTAGAAATGCTTGAGGAATCGCCCATTAACAGGGCTGGGTAATTCCTCACCTTCCAAGGACTGCAAGATAAATGTATTATTTTCCAAAATTTTTGCTATCAGAAAAGGGCCAAACGAAAGATTATCAAATTTTCCATGCTTACCCTTCTGTTCCTTTCTTGCATCCCATCTTAAAACCAACTCACCTTCTGAAAAAGTATGCTCTTTAATTTTTTTGTCAAACCTGTTTTTTACCTTAGCTCTGTATAGCTGAGCTTCTTTATCCACCTTCTCTCTATGCTGCTGTAGCTCTATCATTTCAAAGATCCTCCTTTGCATATCATCTGGTTCTTATTGAGAATTATGAAGGAATTTCATCACCGAAATTCCCAGCTGAACAGGAAATACCACTTCTGTTCCATAAACCAGCTGAAAAGGAGAAGTGCCAATGGCCTTCTTAACAGTGATTCTATTTTCCCACAATGCATATTTCAGCATTCAATCCCAAGACCTTTTATTATGCTTCAACAATTTCTTGATACTTTGAATGATACTCTTGTTAGATGATTCAGCCTGGCCATTTCCCTGAGGATAATAGGGAGTTGAGTGCTTCAAAATGATGCCATTTTTCTCACAGAAGGCCACCATTGCCTTGGATTTGAATTCCTTAGCATTATCAGTTATTAATCTCTGTGGAAAGCCAAATCTACTTAGGATATTGTCTTCAATAAACTCCATAATCACCTTATCTGTAGCATTCCTTGTAGGAATGGCTTCCACCCATTTTGTGAAGAAATCTGTGGCAGTCAAAATCCAATGATGCTGTCCTGAAGATGCTGGATTTATCTCTCCAATAAAATCCAGACCCCATTGCTGAAAAGGGGCATTGACTGCAATAGGCTTTAAAGGCAAAGACAACAACTTCTGTTTACCTGCAAATTTCTGACAGGGTATGCAAGTTCTTACCTGCTGGTAAACATCTATGAATAGGGAAGGCCAATAGTATCCAGCTTGTAAGATTTTATATGTTGTAGCTTTCCAATACTTATGCCCTCCACAGGCTCCCTCATGATATTCTGAAATTACTTCCCCTATTTCAGCTTGATCCAAACACCTTAACAAGATACCTCCTGGGTCTTTCCAAAACAATTGATCCCCTACCAAACAGTACTTTGTAGCTTTCAGCTTAAGAGATCTGGCAACCTTCCTATCCAAGTGTTCAGGGCATTGCAAAAATAATAAGAAATAAACAATATCAACATACCAAACTGAAGATGAATAAAAGTCCATGATCTTTTCCTTTTCAAGTGCTGCTTGATCTTCTTCATGAGCAATATCTTCAGCCATGATATGTAATCCTAATGCCTGACAATTTGAATCAGCTAGTAGCTTGGCCAAACCTTGTCCCTTGACAAGCTTAGTAGGTATGATTTCCACATCGTACTCCATGATCTTTGCAATCCATTTTCCTCTCTTTCCTTCACTGTCGGGCTGTGTCAAGACATCTTTCACTGCAGCATTTGGAACAAATGAAACAACCTTTGAATGCAAGACATAAATTCTGAAAAATTTCAAAGCCTTTACCAGAGCATAGGCTTGTTTTTCCAGAATGCTGTACTTCAGTTTCGAATACCTAAGAGTTTTACTGAAAAAGGCAATGGGCTGCTCTAGTCCTTCCTTGTTTTTTTGAATTAAGACAGCTGCAATTGTATCTGCTGAAGCAAAAGAAAAAGTAAGGAACTCCTTGGTAAAATCAGGACTTACCAACACAGGTGCTTCAGTCAGGGCCACCTTGATTTTCTCGAATGTAGCCTTTGCATCAACAGTCCACCTAACTTCTTGGTCCTTTTTTAACATGGCTGTAATCTGCTTAATAGTTTCAGCAAAATTAGGAATAAACCACCGCAGAAAATTAATTTTGCCAATGAATGATTGCACATCTTTCTTACTCCTAGGAAAACTAATTTTCAGTATTGCTTGGACTCTCTCAGGATCTATTATGATGCCATCAGCAGACACCAAGTGGCCCAACAATCTACCCTCTTGCACAGCAAAATGAGATTTCTTGGGGTTCAGAGACAGGCCAAATTTTCTGCATTTCTGGAAAGTCTGCCTCAAATGTTTTAAGTGCTCATCATCAGACTGTGAGAACACAGTGATTTCATCTAAATAGATGACAAAAAATTTATCTTTTTCTCCCACGAATGCAATGTCCATTTCCCTCTGAAAGGTTGCCCCAGCATTCATCAGACCAAAGGGCATCTTGTCATACATGAAAGTCCCCCAGGGAGTGGTAAAGGCTATCTTTTCCTTGTCATCAGGGTGCATGGCAATCTGATTGTACCCTAAAAATCCATCCACCATGGAAATCCTCTGTGCTCTGACTACTTTCCGTAAGACCTGTTCAATCTTTGGCAGGGGATAGTTGTCTTTTAACGAAGATCTGTTAAGATTCCTGAAATCAACACACAGTCTAATCTCCCCATTCTTTTTCCTGATAGGTACAAGATTTGCAACCCAGGAAGAGTACCTGAGAGGCACTATTATCTTCGCATCCAACAACTTCTTTATTTCCTTTTCAATCACAGGAAATAAGGCTGGATTTATCCTTCTTAATTTCTGTCGGAAAGGCTTGATGTTGGGCTTCAGGGGAACCTTATGCTGAATGATTGTTGTGTCATAGGTTCTTAATTCTTCATAGGACCATGCAAATACATCCACATGTTCTTTCAAAAGCTTGATATATCTGCTCCTTTGCTCAGCTGTCAGAGATTTAGAAATTTTTACCATTCTTGGGTTTTCTGCAGTACCAATATTGCAGTCCACTACATTGTCTTCTGAAGATTGAACCACTGGCTTTGAAGGAGTGTCATACTTGGTAAATATTCTTTCTAAAGGTACTAGACCTTTAGGAATAAAATTTCTCTTCAACTCAATGATCTTATGGCCTGCTATCTCTTGTGCAGCAAACTCATTTTCAGCAGACTCACTTTCAGCAGACTCATCATCCTGTTCTTCTCCTTCATCTTGATCAATTTGAGCATTGGAAAACTCATCTGTAAGCTCAAGAAATTTCTTAATTTCAATATCATCTTCGAAAACCCTCCAGTGCTTCACATTGTTAGGGACACATGGTCTGTACCTTACTTCTATAGGATACCTTAACTGGGTAGTTTTTGGAATTCTGAAGTATGTAGCTGCTAGAGCTAATGAGTCTGCAGTTTCATTGTGATTTCTGGGAATATGAGAGATATTAAATGCTATGAAGTAATTTTATAACATATCCCATACCTCATTCCTATAGATTTTCAGCAAACCCTGCTTTACTTGATATTTGTTCTTCACTTGTTGAACAACTAACTCAGAGTCGCCAAATGCAGCAATTTGTTGAATGCCTAAGTATTTTGTAGCCTTCAATCCCAGTAGCAGAGCTTCATACTCAGCAGCATTGTTAGTAGTAACAAATTCCAATTTATACATGATTTTCACTATCTCACCCCCAGGAGAAATGAGCAAAAATCCAGCTCCAGCACCCTCTTTACAAGAAGATCCATTAAAATACAGTTGCCACAGTGCATCTTCTTCTTCTCTGCTGTGTTTTATGGGTTGATCTTTTTCCACTTGTAACAGACCACCTAAATTGTCCTCATCAGTAAAATTTAACATGCAGGTACCAAGATATTTATCAACAGAATACAGTGGATGATTAGTGGGGTTTTTATCATCTGTGACAATGTAGGAAAACTGTAGTTCTCTATAAAGTCTCCTATTTTCTCCACCAAAAACAGGAATGGTGGCATATGAGAGATCCATCTGTAAGGTTCCTCCAACCTTCTTTGCCCAGGATCTTGAAAGAAGCATACCAAACTTGGGTGTGATATCAGCTACAACAACATCCATTATGACACTCTTCATGGGCAGCTGAGTAAGGTTAACAACCATATCTTTAATTACTCCTAAACACTTGATAGCTCGGGAGTCAAAGGCATATAAGTCATGATAAGGTTTGGTGATACTGAGACCAAGGGCTTCCATCACAGCTTTGGGCATTAAGTTATGGGATGCTCCAGAGTCTAACAGGCAATTGTGAATCATCTGGTCATGGACAGTCAAGGTAACATAGAAGGGAGGAGAAGCAGCAGCTTCATTTTCTGTTTTCTCAGCTAAGGCAGACCCAATGAATATCTTTGGGCTTTCTTCTTGCAAATTGACAGTATCTGAAATAGGCTGACCACTAGTAGAATTCATAACCTTTAAGACTGTTTGTTTATATGATGGATTCTTAATAAGCTCAGTCAATGGTACATGAATTTTTAATTTGCCTAACTCATTCTCCAAACTGAAATTTTGGATTGACTTGTTTACCTCTTCAATTTCAGCATTCTTCTTGGAGTTTTCTGCAGGCTGCTTCTTTTCTGTGACAGGATCAGCAACTTGTTTATCAGGAACAGCTGCAGCAGGAACAACAGCTTTCTTCTTGGGAGCTTGGACTACTTGTTTCGGACCAGATCTGAGATTAATAGTCTTCTTAATTCCACTATGATTAGCAGCAGCATTTACAACAGTTTTCTCAAACTCCAAATCATCTTGAACTTCATACAAATCAGCATCATAGTACTCAGAGTTCAGAAAATCTTCTTCTGTTATGAAACCTCCAGATAAACCATCTCCAAAGTGATTCATATCCTGATTTGTTTCAGTCTCTTCAAAGAGCAACTGTTCATCAACCTCTTCTTCATCAGCTACATTATTTTGAAGAGGTGGGGGCACTCTTTTATCCTCATTCTCCCTCCTTTCATGCTGGATGTCATTATTCCTTCGCTCCCTTGGCATGAATCTAGGAGCAAACTGCCTTCTGAACTGATTTTGATTATTTGGGTTCCTCTGAGCTTCTTGAGCAGGTTTAGTTGAATTCTTTTCAAGCTCTAGTTTGTTTAACTTGGCAGTAAGAATTTTCACAAGCTTAGCCATTTCATCTATTTTGGCTTCAGCAGACTGAGGGGCAGCACTTGTTGAAACAGCTTCCTTCTTTCCCTTTCTTTCATACTGCTGCTGAGGTGTTTCTTTTTTAAGCCTGTTAGAAGCCAGCAAATTAGACTCTACCTCCAATGCTGCATCTTGCATGTTCAGCAGAGTAATAGGTCTTCTTTCTCTGAGAAATAACGAAAATTCATGGTCAAATGCATTTGCATAATTCAGCTTGGCTGATGTTTTAGTAGGTTTGATCTCTGCTGGGATCCTACTATACATCTTGTTAAATATTTTGGATAAATCAGCAACAGTCTCATATTTCTTTCTTCTAAGAGCACCAAACTCAGTGATATAATAGGTATGGTCCTTGGTGTCTCCCCACTGCCTCAGAAATAGGTCTTGGAGTTCTTCAATTATGGTGATAGAGTTGGCAGGCAACTCTCTAAACCACTTTCTCACATCCCCATCCAGACTTTGAACAAATCCCCTCATCCATACATCTTTAATTTCAATGTTCTGATTATCTGCATAACTCAGGAAAGCCTCCCAATGTTCTTCTGCAGTTACTTCACCTTGTCCATTGAATCTGGGCATGTACTTCTGATAATCTCCTCCAGGAAAAGCATGTAAAGGCTGGGGTAATACTAATGGGGCATACCTGGCTGCTACCATTCTGTCCATCATATCCATGGGAGGGTTTTGACCTGCCATTGTGGACTGAAGTTTGAACTGAGGTTTTGAAGAGGAAGAAACTTGACTGGAACTTGCTTGGAAAGGGTTCTTTCCTATTTTCAGCAGAAAGAGGGGTATTTTTCCAGGAGAAGCAGTCTTAGCTTTCAAAAAGGTTTCAGGATTGGTGAAAACTTGAAAGGTACTCTCGGGAATGGTAGGTTTTATCCAAGGTGAGGTTTCAGCTGGGTCTAATGAATCACCCAACTGGTGAGGGTCACAAGAGGCTGGCAAAGATTGAGACCTTCTGAGCTTTCTTGCTATTTTTATGATCTATTCAGGGTCTGTCACACCCAGTAGCAAGGGAGATGTAGGTCTGCTCCTGGTTCCAATACCTTTAGAAGCCACTGTGACAAGTTTTTGGTGAAAATATCCTTCAAAAATGATGGTTCAAGTCCACCTCTCAAACCAGGAAAATAGATAAGTATCCCAGGGAAGATATGCTTCAGCTTCATCCCCGGCAACGGCGCCAAAGATTTTTGTGACAGAAATTGTTCCTAAGGCTAGGGGAACAAGCCAACACAATCTCAAGAGTAAAACTCAATAAATAAAACAAAGTTTAGGGTTTTTGGTATGATTTGAATGGTTGTAAGATTAAAAAACATCAGGGAATACATTCAGAAGAAAAGTAACAACTAAATTATAAACATAAATTGATAAAGATGCATAACATATATAACAAGATCCAGCATTGAGGTTCATACATAAACAACAGGCATTACCAGCAAACACACATTAACGAGCAATGAATCTGTCAATTTAAGCAACTAGACAAGAAGAAAAATGAAGCCAATACAAACAACTGAAGGATAAAGGTCATGTATATCTCATTATTTTATCAGTAAATGCCTATAAGAGTTACAGTACTTATCTCTGGACAAGTTTGCAGACAGAACAATCTTGTAAACCTCCTGATGCTCCCAAAAATCAGAACCCTAAAAGTGTTTTTCTAACTCCTCTAAATAGTCATCTTCTACAAAATCAGTTAAGTTTTCCATCCTAACTACCTCCATAGAATCACTAAGGTAGGTAAAGTAAAAAGTTCATTTTTTACAAAATTACACAATTGCTAAAAATAGCAAATCATTAACAAAAGTGTTTATTAAACAGATACACTAACTAAAGCATAACTATTTCAAAGCTCCTTCGCTGCTTCAGCAAGTAGTGCTAAACCATGTAGGTTTTGAGACCTTCTCTTTGCTCTTTTATGCTTCTTTTCCATATCAGATATCTTTCTCTGAAGATCTTCATTCTCCTGCTGTAAACTTTCAACTATCTTCTCTAGCTTTGTAGAATACCTGTCAGTGGCTGTCTTCCTTTTTAGCACTTCTTTAGACACCTCTGATAGCTGTAGGAAATGATGATGGACATCTTGCAACTCCTCTATAAGCCCCTTGTTGACTTTAAATAAACTGTCATTAGTCTCTTGTAATTGTTTTACCTGTTGCTTGTATTTCTAAACTCTTTCCTGCAAGCTTTCATCATCAAAACTAGGGTTTTCCAGTACATTTGCATCCTGCATTAAAAAATCTGAGAAATCAACATGAATAATAGACTCTTTTATAATTCTTGCTTGCTTGAGTATAGCTTCCTCTTCTTCCTCCCACTCATAATCTTCAATAGGACATGCTTTTGCCTTTTCTTCTTCCTGCTGTTTTAAGATCTTATCTTTAATTTCAAAAATTATTTCAGATAATTTGGAAGCAGGATGACTTGTGTCTTTTGCAGACTGTGACAATCTTTCTAACACAACAGGTTCTTCATTTGAGGAGGAATCAATTAAAACAGTTTCTTGATGGGAATTCAACTTGGGATTAATTAATTTCTTCATGTTCCATCTGAATTTATTGGTTGGCCTAGTTTTAGACCTTCTATATGCAGCTACAGTCCTCTTTTTCTTCTTAATAGGTTTATCTGTTTTGGTCTTTGAGATGATTAATTCTCCACAGACTTTAGCATTTAGCTCTGCTTTAGCAATTGGCAGCTCATCTTCTAATAAGTATCCCTCATCCTTAGACAGAATGGTGAGGGGACTTCTTGGTTTCATTTGCACTTCATCTTCAGGTATAGCAGCCTTCTCTTCAACAATAGTCTTAGTTTCTTCAGAATCTGCTACTGGTGTCACTTGCAGACTAGGCTGCACTTTTTCTCTTGCAAACAATGAGTACTTGCTTTTATAACCAACTAAGGACATTTTGAACTGACTGTCAACTTTTACCTGCTCTGCTACCTTCTTAGCTTTAACATTTTCTTTGTCTGTAGGAGGTTTAGCTGTATGACCTAGCTTTTTCATCATCACTTTTCCTTTATCAATCTGCCTTTTGGGCTGCTGGTCTTCTTGCTGGGGGTGAACATCTGACCAGAACAGAAAGAAGTCCCAAGTCCTACCTTCATGTTGCAACACAGTGGTGATGATCAGCTTGATCAGACCATGATGAAAAATTGACTGGGAGGAATGATCTTCATTTTGCTTTATCCTGCTGGACATCTTCTGCAGGCTCTTCAAAAAGAAGAAGGGAAGGTTCATCTTTGAGACTCCTACCATGTGTTGGAGGAATCTAAAGTGATATTTAAATACAAATGAATACCTGCCCTCACAAGTCACATAGCTCTATAATATTCTAATGGGCTCAATCCACTCTTTCCTGAAATTTTGAATAGGAATACCCTTGTTCCAATCAGGAGTCACATTAGGTAACAGGTACCTTTGTGGTTCAAAATCAAAAGGTAACTTTTTGAACCAATGCTCACCCTCATTACTGATCTCAGTGGCCTCTGCAATTAGTTCTACAGTCAATTTGAATTTTAAAGCATCCAGGATGACCATATCATCTTTAAGTCCCTGAGCAAACTTACAAGAAACCTGTGCATTGTAGCCATCTATCTTCCTGAAAAAATTCAGCCAACCTGCTTGTTGGAATAATTCAGCACAATATGGGAGTTTCTTAATCCAGGTTAAGTCAGTGGGCTCAGCCCTATTGATCTTACCACTTTTTCCACTCTTGCCCATCTTTCTCCTTCAGAAATTAGATGCTGTCTGGTTTTAGGGTTTAGAAGATGTTTATAAACTGGCTTTCTGCTCCTTTAAACTTTTTCACAATCTGCTATATACTCCTAGACAGGCCTGTTTATTTAAAAGATGAAGTAAAAAATTCTCAACAAGGGATCAAATTCACACCTTCAAGGGCTTCATGCTGTTCTGTCTCAACTATACAAGCTAGGTCTGGAAAAGCTTTGAAACCAATCACCAAACATACTATTTTTGAACAAAAGCTATCTTCAACCTATTAACAACTGTGTATCAGTATCCTTAACCTGTTAGCAATTCACGAACCATTCTGCACAAAAAGGTTTTTTTTATAAACGAACTCTGTTGTCACTTTTAAAAGTGGATTGCAGACTATTCATCTCACACTATCTCTTTTCAGCACATCAAAGTGCTACTAGACCTTCCTGTACCTGCATTCTTATGCTTCACTTTGCACCAAACAACCTAGTTTTCAAAAATCCTCAAGGTATTACATATATCTTCATTTTAGACTAGAGACTCTTATTGAAACCTGATAAAAATGTCAACATTGTTCTTCTAACAATTAACCTTGCAGAGATGACAACTATCATCAACTTCTCAAGCAAACTGAAAATTTTCTGTGTAAAGGATGAGCATAATAAAACAGTCTACAATTCACTCCAATGATGCTGTAGACTCTGATTCAAATTGGCATTAGGTCTGAGAGGAATTCTATCAGTCAGTTGATTACAGCCATAATACATCAATGTCAGAGTTCTTTTGAATGTATTGGAGAGCCAAAGCACAAATAACTTTTACCTCAAACTGTCTCGAAATTCCAAAAACTGAATGCTTTAAACTTAAGGTTATTTTGATGCTCTGTTCAATAACATTCATCAGCACAGCTCCAGGCAGTTATTTCTGGGTTTAATATCTCATTTTGGAATGTATTCTATCCTCTACATCAACCAATTTCTCCAGAATGACCTCCAGCGAGAAAATCCCAATTTTTTCAATTTTAAGGGTTTATATTGAAATACCTGTCAATTTTTTAACTGCAACGGTTTAAACCTTCATTTTTAACTGTCAATCGCCTCTCCCTGACCGTACAGATGTATTCATATGGTTACTTTGACTACAGGTTGCGAGATTGAAAAAGCCCTAATTTTCGCCATCATTCATAACTCTGTGTATGCTCTATAGAAACAAAATCCACCTTTCGAGCAGTTAACTTTACTTCACGAGCCCTCCTTTACTCTAATCATGCGTGTGAAAAGAAAATGATGCCAGCTTATACTGAGATTTACTGATAACTGTCCAACTGATTCCACATTATAAGCAATGATGAGCTTAATTTGTTTCGAGATTGAAAACCACCTGAAATCGTGCTGAAACTGCAGCTTACACGTGCTTAACAACTCACCCAATGCGATTAGTCATTCCCAGATCAAAATCATGATAAAAACTTGCATGAAAATTGAAAAAACAAAGGGCCGCGATATTCTTGTAGCGCGCCCTTTGTAAAAATTTTGTCCAGCGCTACAAGAATATCTCCCAAGCTAATTTTTCGCCATTTTTCAGCTTTTTGCTAATTTGTCGGAGGTTTAAAAAACTGCTAAAGTGATAATCATGTCTAGGTAAGCTCCAAATAACATTCATGAATCAAATATTTGATATAATGACCTTTCTTTAACCCCTTTAAAATGCAAAGGACCAAAAAATTAAATAAACCTATAAAAAGTAAGCTCAAAAAACCATCTAATCAACCAAAGAGTTCCTAAAGGAAACTCAAAATGAGACTTAAAACAAAACCCAAATTGAAATAAAATGAAAAAACAAACCAAAAATGGAGAAGTCAAACCAAAATTGAAGAAAAAATTTACTGACTTAACACCTAGCATGGGGTCAGTGTTGGGGCATCCCCCTACCAACTCCCTGGAATCCCAACATGTCAAAATAGTTGACATGTTTCCCCATCACAAACTTTGCATACAATTTTCGGAGGAAGTACATTGGTACTTCCCTATTGTTGTGAGGGGGAATGTCAAAAACCATGTACCACCTATCCATCCAATTGTCTTTAATGGGTGGAAAAGTGCACCACTCAATAGAAATATGTGGCTTGCTGATCTCTGGAATGTCATCCATCCCAGACAGTCTAAATAATGAATAGATGGCTTGTTTTGTTATTTTCAGCTTTTTTACCTCGTTGTAACTTAACCCATCAGCATATTGTTGTCTTTTCCTCTCCCTGTAAGATGCGATGCTATACAAAGCATCATTCGATCTTGCGATTGTATCAACAATAGAAAACAATGAATATAACAAGGAGCGGTGGAGCTCATCTCCACCCTTCCAAGCCGAACCAATCTCTCTCAAATGGACAATAAACCCCAGTATCTCTGCATTCTTATGATCCATAGTAGCCACTGCAATCATAAATACAAATAAAATATCATTAGAAATATAAACACATGATATAATGACATATCTAAGAACTAAAAACTATATAACTAATGACATATAAACTAACTCTATTATGTAAATTTAAAAATTGATCTTGAATTTTAGAGTAAAGAATAAACATTTAACATTTTTTCATTTCATATTTATGTCCTAAATTCAAGTATTAATTCCAATTTTTAAGTACATGCATGTGTACATAAAGTGTCTTGAGTGCATATGTTGATTGTGAAGCTCCTCTAGCTTATTTTAAGGCTTGGATTATGAAGTTTCATCGAAATTGTGAGGTGTTGATTATTGCCTTTGCAGGACTAGCTCCCAGATTGCGGGTAGAGGCAACAACTAGACCCTAGAATAGGTGTTATAATGTGTTGTTGATGAATAAAATCCCAGTATAGGCAACGATTTTGTTAGATATGTAATTATTTGTTGTAGTGTGATGTTTTTTGGACTCCAAAGGCTATTTAGCAGAACTTTATTGATTTTATGGTTGCAAGGGTTCTAGTGGATTGAATATCATGTATGATCTAGTATGCGATTGGAATGTTTAATCAAATACATCAACATACCTATGTATCTTCACATTCATAGAGTCTATTGTTGAACTTTGTTGTCTTGACCTTAACCAAAAAGTACCCTTCGTTCAAGATGAAATATTTGTTAAAAGCATGG
>LPNX010477691.1:187767-220298 GCA_001517045.1 Pseudotsuga menziesii
AGATAAAGGCAACGGATTTACCATGTTTGTTTATGTATTTTAGGGGAATATATGAATTGTACTTGATTTTTTTTTAGTTGTATATGCAAGCTTGCAACATAATTGACAAACTTTGCGTATTTGTTAATTTTGGTTTGGATTCACAATAGTGAAGTTCGTTTGTTTTTTATGAGTTAATTGGGGTTTTGGTTTACATTGGGCATGTAAATTACTTATGCAAACTTGCAATGTGCTTGACAAACTTTGCATATTTGTGGATTTTGGTATGGATTCACAAGGATCCTTGTGAATATGCATATGGAAATAGTGAAATTCATTTGTTTTTTTGAGTTAATTGGGGTTTTGGTTTCCATTGGGCATGGGAATTTTGGGTACGAATTTTGGTAAATAATCAAAATTATTTAATTTTTATCATTAAAATGGGGAATTGGTTTCAATTGGCCAATTACATTGGGGTTCTTGTTTCCATTAGCCAATTCAATTGGGTTTTTGTTTCAATTGGCCATAATTTAATTTAATATGGTTTAATTTTTCAATCTAGGGAAAATAAATTGATGAAAAAAGAGAAAAAAAAACATAAAAAGAAATGAGGAAAATACCTCACAAAGAGGAGGTTTATCCAAAGGTGGGGATGGAGGGCTTTGGCACACCCAAAAACGCGTTCACCCAGTCGATATTTGCTCCTCCTTGGTCCAATAGCTGCGCGGTGAGGAGAAAAATATGGCCTCGGCCTATTTAAAAAAAAAATAGGCTTTCCAAATTGCGCCTTCATTTTAGTGAATGAAATTGCGCACGCAATTTTGTTCACTAAAATAGAGGTGCGATTTGTTTTACTATCCTAGTTGGCATGCTTATTGGCAGCCTTGGGACTAGGCTTGGCAGGTTCGGGATTGCTTGGGATGATTTCTTTTTTTTTGGATTAAGAGTGATTGACTTCACTCCACCATTGCATCTAAAAGGTCCCTCATCTTCTTGCACACACCCAATGTGATTTATTTATTTTCTGAGAGAAAGAGAGAGCACTAAATTGTCCTAGAAATAACACCCAATCCAATTCCACACATAAAGAAAGAATTTTAAGTGGAGTAGAGAGAGAGAGAGAGAGCTAAATTGTACTAGAAACATGAGGTCTTCACTTAGTTAAACCATGTCATAAAGCTTTTGTTCATGGGACATTAAAGAATATCCGTAATTTCAGTAGATATTGATAATTACTTACAAAAACCCTTTTGTTGAGCCCCCCTTCGAGTACATATTTATAATTAAAAAAAATCTTATTTTTATTATATATTCCTTATTTTTAATAGAAACCCCCTTTTATAGCCCCCAATACCTATAAACCCCCCATACCCTATTCCCTGCCCCCCAATACCTACAAGATATTGACCTTAATTTTCATAATAAAAAACCCCCCTTTATGAATGAATGTGATAAGATATTGCTCAATAAGGTGAATCCCCCATGACTAGAAACAACACGCAATCCACTTCCACACATAAAGAAGGAATTTGAGGTAAATCCAAAAATCGATTAAAACCATTCATACCCTAGACATTATGAGAATTTGTTATACAAAAATAACAACTACAACTAGATCGATATTTCATTACCCAAAGGTGAATTGACATTTCACAACTAATGTTATTAAGAAAGTATTTAGTGTTTATAGAGCCAATGACTTAAAGCATAAATCATTGCAATGTACACGAAGAAAATGTATCCATACATTACAAACCTGGATTATTGTATTTAATGTGTGTCGTTTAATCATTATCTTATCACGTTCATTCATAAAGGGGGATTCACCTTCTTGACCAATATCTTATCACGTTTATTCATAAAGGGGGTTTTTCAATTATGAAAAATAAGCTCAATCTATTGTAGTTATTGGGGGGTGAGGAATATGGTTTGGGGGGTTTATATATATTGGGTGGTATCAAAAGGTGTTTCTAGTAAAAAAAATATGTATTGGGAAGGGGGGTCAACAAAAGGATTTTTTTAAGTAATTCTCAATATGTAGTGAAATTAGGGGTATTCTTTAATATCTCATGAACGAAGGTGCTATGACATTGTTTAACTATGTAAAGACCCTGTGCAAAAAGCAGAACTTGTCATTTGAAGACTAAAAAATGAGAGAGGTCACACCAATATATCCATTAGAAGGATAAAGATATGTTGAGCCAATAAAAGGTGAGTATGATAAAACAAAATTAGACAACATCTATAATATTTTGGCTAAGATGGAAGAATAGATCAATCCTACTATGGATGGTATGTTGGGATTTAAAGTGTTAGTTCTTACTTGTCAAATTCAAAAGAGGAATTATAAAACTGCCAGAATAGATTACACTAAGTATCGATGATGAAATGTGTCAATATTACAAAGTCATTACACTAGATTAGTAGAGAGGTATGTGAATTTCCTAAGTACTAAGGGTTACCTAACATAAACATGTTTTTATGTGAATTTGAAAGCAATGTACTAGAACAAAAGTGGTTATTGGCTTTGGACGTTGCTATAAAAGCTACTCCATTGAGGTTGTGGGTTGTTCATAAACAACATATTATAGTTTGGTTGCAGTGCAAAAAATTGCTTAAAATACGGTTCAATGAGGAAAATCCTTATGTTGGATAAAAATACAATGGACTAACAAGTCTTGCTGACCACATCAACACCTATACCTTGACATGGATTAGAAGACTAAAATAGGAATGGGTTCATGTGTTCATTCATACGTTAGATATGATTCCAAGGAATTGGTACACATTGTTAAAATTGGGACACGAAACTGCAGACCGGTATCATCTTGCTAGTAGTTTCAAACATACTTTCAGCTACGCCAATGAAACTGTATCCATTGATCCACGTGCCAGACCTGTGGAGTCGGGGAATTTAGTGTCATCGGACGGGACCTTTGCCTTAGGTTTATCAAAAATGGCGTCAGGGGAATTGACCAATCTGTTGGGAGGCAAATTACGTGTATGAATGTCCCTTCCACTATCATCTCTGCAATGGATGTGAAACTTGCAGTCTTGAGGCCTCCACAGCCCTCCAATTTGGGGAAACTTCCACGTCCATCGTCCATGTTTCTTTACTTTTGCCACCAATTTCTCCTCTCTTGATACAATGAGCAGTGTTGTAATCTCATAGATCACATGGGGTTACCAATAATACACATTAAGAACAGACATACATAACACAGACAAGAGACAAGAACAAGTAAGCAGAATAATAGATTATATTATAATGAAAGGGTCCATACAATACAGAGAACTGAACCGAGTTGTCATCTGGCTCAACAGCCAAATATATATGAATTACAAACAGTTACAAATAACTACCTATCGGTTCGGTGAACTAACATGACCTTATGTGGTCGACCTAACCTCTAATTAGTCGGCTGACTGACTTAATCAACTGATTGACTAAGTCGGCTATCATTCAAGTCGGATTACCGACTTGCTCCTCGAACATCTCCCCCACAAACAAAACGTTTCTTCATCTCGAAGAAACAAGGAGGTACAAAAAATTTTCTTTGCCTATCCTTAGGTGGTTATTTCTGTGCTTGGTCTTCATGGGCTGTGAAGTCTAATGGTTGGTCTTTTCTGCACACAGACTTCGACAATTGCTTCAGCTGTCACTACCAGCTGATGCTGAAATGCTGTCCAACTTTGCAGTATTTTTTGGATGTGTATTGTTAATGTAGTTAGACTTGATAATATCAACATCTTTTCTTGAATAGAAAATTCTGCTATCTTCTCCATATCGGGACCCATAAACTGGTCCTTTTCCTCTGCTATCTCATAAATTTGTCTCATCTGCGGGCAGATGATGTCTAATTTTTCTAGATTTGGAATTGCTTGTTTCACCCACTGGTGTGATTGTCGCTCGTGCTTCTGCAATTTGGCTTTTTCGAGCACTATTTGATTTTCAATTGTGCTCCTGAGTTCTTCCTCTGTGATTTTTCTCTTTTCGAGCATTTGGATTTCTTGTTGGGTTTGTCAAACTTGCTGATAGACTTGCCATTAATATGCAAGCCAATCCCTTAGTAGTTCTTCTGTAGTGACCAACTCCTCCATGTGATCTCAAAGTACTTTGTATGCTTCTGCAAAAGCTGTGTGCTGCTGTGTGAGTAGTCGAACTGTTTCTTCTTTCTAATCTTCTTTTGTATCTTGCCTTTGAGCCTGTAGTGCTGACACCACACTCTCAATTAGTTGATAAGATTTTTCTAGCGGCTTGTCGGTTTTGAATTCTGTCTGACCTGGTATCACATATTGCACCAAGTTTCTACATTTGTTAAGGAACTCGACTTGTTATTTTTCATTATCGTTGAGCTCCTTATGCCTCCTCTGGCCCCTTGTTTTTGTTTCGATTGCCAATGATTCCAAGAGTTGCCCTAATTATCCATCTCTCAGTTTAGTTGGATCGACTGCAGTGGTCGCCCCAAGTTGACTGATGTGGACCATTGTCGTCTGGCTTTGATGGTCCTTCTTCTTTTTGTCTTTATTTCTTTTGTGCTTTTGCTTATCTGCTTGCTTTAGCACCTATGTACTTGCAAGAGTCAAAATTGGATTGTCTGGTTGCTGGCTAACAGTGGTCGATGGTATTTCTGGTTGGGATTGTTGGATAATTGCTGCAGCTGGTTGTGCATTTGGTTGGTTGGATATAGAGGGTCTAGATGTGGGTGTGGTTGGTGCTAATTGTTGTGTTGGAGATGGTTCAGGTGGAGCTAGTTGGATTAGAGACTCTGGGTGTTGAAGCGGTGGTGATGGTGTTGGTGAATGGCCTGGTGTGATTGGATTAGTGGAGATATGGTCGAGTGAGGGGTTGTCAATTTTTGGAGGCAATTTTTCCTGGATGTTGGAGAATAGTTCCTTGATTTCTTGATTTATTTCATCCATGTCCTCTCCTTCCTCATCTCCAGTTGGTTCATTGGCTGGTGGGTTGGGTCCAAGGTCGTTCGAAATGATAGATGTGGTCCGACTTGCGATAACTTCAGCTTCTTTGTTGGGGTTTCTCTCAAATGTCGAACTCACAATTACAAAAGTCCTCGGACTCTAGAGTACTTGGCCAGGTTGGGGAGTGGTCATTCTGGATCCACCAGCTTCAAACAAAGGGGCTTTGGTGGTGATATTTTGAACCAACGTGAGTTACTCAGGCAATTTTTCAATGTATGCCTGGAGGTCTCTATCGCGGTCGAACTTCTCCTTCAGGGTCTCTGACATAGCATTCTTGCATATGTTGATTGGGCTTATGGAAGGAGGTTCTGGAATTATCTCTTGCATTATTTTGGTCCAAGATAGGGGTAAAGGTGTAGACACAAGATCCACATCATTTTCATCAGTTGAAGTGTTTGTGATTTTTGCCTTGTTTGGCCGACCTTGTTGTGCCCCTGCTTCAACAAATTTATTGAAATGGGTTTCAACTGGAAATTTATTTACTGCGGCATCTTCTATAATGTCGCATGCCATGGCTGCCAGTTCTTCCTCGTCTTCCAAGGAATCTACAATGATAATCTTGCACTTACCCTTCCCCTGCTCCTGTTCCTGGGTTCTTTTTCTTTTTCTTGAGGCTGCTATCTCCTTTGACAATTTGCATATGTTTTATTTGGTGAAAGCATACTTGGGGTTTTCAGTGTCTATCTCTCCCCCTTGGTCTTCAGTCAAGATGAGGCTTTCCTCAGCTGGATTGGTTACCAGTTGTTATGCTTGTGTCTCTTCCCTTTGTAGTGTTGGTGGTCTGATTATAATTTGCAGTTGACCAGTGTCTTCTGTAGGTGTCTCCTCCGACACAAATGTTTCGATATATAAGCTGAGCTCATAATCCTCTTCTTACTCTTGGTAGGTCAGTGGATCTTTATCGACATGTCTATTTATTTTTCCCTTGTTGGTATCGACAATTTTTTGCTCGACTGTCGATCCAACTCTCGAAAAATTTCTTCGACTATCGGGTAATAGTCGAGAGTTTTTGCCTTTGCCTTAGCACCCTACATGTACCACACCACGGTATGGTCGAGATCTAACTAGATGTGAGAAATTTTAGGTAGACTTCATCGGATGTTTTGAGGCACCCTCCATCTAGTCATGTGGACTTTCAGTTGTTCGAACCAATTTTCTAGCAACACTTTGCCTTTTGCTAGTTCCTTCAATGTTCCATTTTGGGAGAATGGTTTGAATCTCCACATATGAAATTTTGTCGGTTCTTGAAACTGTTTGTCTCTGATAGGGAACAAAGAGTACATGACTATCCATATCATAAGGGATGGACACCTTATGATTCCTCCCGACTCCTAGCATTTTTCACAGATGCCTTTGAGCATGTCGGTGACATACTTAGCCCATCTATATATTTTTCCTATGTCAGCAATGGTATCCACTGCCTCCAACATATCCAGTTTGAGGTCACTTCCTCAACCTGTCGGTGTAAGTGCAGTGGCTATGATTTTGGCCACTATTTGTGGTGTTCGAGCTTGTATTTGGATAATCATTATCCCTTTGGAGTTTTTCCCTGATGTTGATCCTGTTAGCTCCTCTACTAGCCCTTCTTTGATCCCGATTGGTACTGGTTCACCTTGGTTTGATAGACCAGTCAATTTGGAGATTACTTCCCTAGATATGTCAATTGTTCAGTTGAAGGAAAATCTACCGTTATGATAGCAGCTTATGATAAATTTCACCGCGGTCTCCTTTGTGCCTCTAAAACTGGCCATGATTGGTGCATTGATGTAGTTTACAATGGTATTGTGGTTGATTTTCTCTACAGCTTGTGTAGGCCTTTTTTCCACATAAGCCCACTCTTTAATATTGGCCCATAGTTTCACCCATGAGCCCTCCTGAACCTTACTACGCGTTCTTGATGAATTTGAGTCTCCTCATTAATGGTGTCTCTACAGTCTGTAGTTCTTTAGCCTTGGATGCAGCTCTGGTTTGTTTAGGTGCCATCTTGTCAGTCTACTGGTCGACTTTGCTTCGGTATTCTTTGCTGTCAGTCGTCTGGTTGCTAAGTTGCTCTCTCTGTTCGGAATGTTGTAAATGATCATTTGGCGGTTCAGTATTTATAGTTGACGCATTTGACATTTTTGTCGATGGGTGTATTAATGGCGGACGTGATGGTCCAGCATGAACACTTGATTTTGCGTTAATGGTGATTTGATTTTGTCGTCTGTAGTCATGAAGGCAGGATGGGACTTTCGATGTCGATTATGTGAGTGGTTGATGGTGTTATGTCAATGGGAGTGATGTCGGTTGTCGTAGTGGTGATTTCTTGTCATACTGTTTTATGTTTTTCGATCTTATTTTAGTTTTTGGATTTTCGTATTTTTATAGCTTTTGTTTAACCGTTATGGTCATTATTATTTTATTATTATTATTATTATTATTATTATTTTTTTAAATTTTAATTTTTCAAACTAGTTTAGTTTCTGTACCGCTTTAGTCGGGCACCATTAACAAGTTTATGAAATACTATGCCTTGTAACGTCCTTAGTCAGACTGATCCATTGGCATGGATCTCTTCGACAACATAGGGTCCCATCCATTTTGTATGTAGCTTTTTGGGTTTTCCTTTTACCCGACTATTGTATAGTAAGGCAAGGTCTCCTACTGACAGGTTTTTTTTAATGTTTTGGTCGTGCCATGCCTTTTGTTGTTGTCTATGGATTTCCTGATGTTGTAACACAATTAGTTGATGTTATTCAAGCTTACTTAGTTGCAATAGTCGGTCCTTTCTTCATTGTTCGACATTGACATGTAAAATCTATGCGATAATAGGTGTCTGTTGTCGAAAGTGTAGAGGAACTACTACTTCCTATCCATAAACTAGTCGAAATGGTGTTTTGTCGATTGAACGCTTATATGCTGTTCTGTATTCCCATAGTACTGTAGGTATCTTTTCATCCCAGTCATCTTTGTCGGTGTTACATATTTTTGTTGATCCTTTTGTTAATGTTTTGTTAAATGCTTCAATTGCTCCATTCAACTGAGGGTGGTAAGCTGTACTCCATCGGTGGTCTATTTGGAACTGGTCTGCTAGTGTTTTAATAGTTTTATTGATAAAGTGTGTTCCTTGGTCACTAATAAGGGTTAATGGACATCCAAATATGGTAATGATACTCTCATAGATAAACTTAGTAGCTATCTCGCTAGAACATGTGTCGACTGGTTTTGCCTCTGTCCATTTGGTTACGTATTGAATTGCAGTTATTATGTACCTTGCACATGTTCTTTTTGCTAGTATGGGAAATGGTTTTATGAAGTTGATGGCCCAAATTTCAATTGTAAAACTTGGGTTTACTGATATCAGGGGAATTTCTGTGCTAGGCAGGGGTCGACCCAGCGATTGACATCTGTCATATTGTCTTACAAAAATTTTGCAGTCTTTGTGAAGTGTTAGCCACCACAACCCTGATTGTTGGATTTTCTTTGCAGTTGTGTCTGCTTGGAAATGTCCTCCAGCAGGTCCATAATGTGCTTCATGCATAATATTATTTCTTTCATGTTCCAGTACACACCTTCTAAGGATGTTGTCTAAACTTATTTTATATAGGAATCCATTTATGAGGCTATAAGGTGCAACTTTCATGGATAAGATCTATTTCTTCTTGGTACTCATACCTTCTGGTGCTTGTCCATTTTCTAAAAGCTGAGCTATTTCCTCTAACTCTGTCAGGATTGCTTCTATTCAAAATAAATGTGCATCTGGTAAGTCATCTTCGACTCTTGTCAGTTCCTCTCTTGTGTCGATTCAGGACAAATGGTTGGGACTAACATTTAACTTACCTGGTCTAACAACAACTTCGAATTCAACTTCTTGGAATAGAAGTAGACATCTACAAATTCTTCCATGGTGTAGAGGCTTATTTTCGAGGTATTTTAGTGCTTGATGGTCAGTGTAAAAGATAAATGGATTAGCTAGTAGATAGTGTCGATATTTTTGTAGTGCAAAGACCATTCCTAATGCTTCTCTTTCGGTTGTCGAATAGTTTCTTTCAAATTTGTTTAGTTTCCTACTACTGTGAACTATAGGATAGTCCATTCCATCATCTTCTGGCTATGTTAGGATTTCTCCTATTGCTAGGCCTGATGTGTCGATGTGAACATGGAATTTGATCGACCAGTTTGGAAACCTTAGGATGGGTGCTTCGACTATATTTCTTTTTAGTTTTTCGAATGATATGTTGCACTCCTCTATCCAGTTAAATTCCTGATCATCCCTTAGCAATTCTTCCAATGGGTATGTCATGTCTGAATAATGTCTTATGAATTTTCTATAGTATCCTGTATGACCAAGTAGTACCCTGACTTGTTTTGGATTCATTGGAGGTTTTAGGTCGAGGATGATTTTTATTTTTGCGAAGTTGACTTTAATACCTTCTTTACAGACAATGTGTCTTGACAATATCCCTATGGGGGTCAGAAATATACACTTCTTGACGTTCAAAGATAGTTGGATTTGTTTGCATCGTTCCAGCATAAGCCTTAGACATTTACAATGGTCTTTTAGTGTAGAGTATATTGTCCAGTCATCGAAATAGACTACCATTGTTTTGTCAATGTACTCCTGAAATGTTTTAACCACAATTCTTGTAAAGACTGCAGGTGCATTTTTAAGTCCAAAAGGCATAACCCTATAAGAAAATGAGCCAAATTCACATACGAATGTTGTCTTTTTCTGATCTTCTTTGGCTATTGGTACTTGATTATAACCTGAGAATCCATCTATAAACAAATAGAGTTCATGTCCTGCTACCTCATTTAAGATTTCATCTGCATAAGGAGTTGGAAATGGGTCAGTTCATGTAACTTTATTAAGTTCTCTGAAGTTGACATAGATCCTTAGCTTGGTTGGATCATGTTTCTTTGGTTGAACCACCATTGGACTTGCCCATTTTGATTGGTCAATAGGGTAGATGATTCCTGCTACAAGCATGTTATAAATCTCTTTCTTAACTATCTCTTTGTATGTGTGAGCTAGTTTATATGGTCTTTTCTTGACAGGTCAAACATCAGGTTTAATATCAATCTTCATTTCACCCATTTCATGTACTATACCTTTAAGATCCTTATAGTCTCTAGCAAATACATCCTGAAATTCATTCAATAGGTTTACTATCTCTGTTGTTTGTGCTTCAGTCCAGTAATCTCCAATTTTTGCCATTTTTGGTGAGTCATCACCTAAGATGTTGAATTGTCTAGTTTTGACTTTAGCATCTAGCCATTCTGGTGCTTTAGCTTCATTGATTGGTCGACTTCCTTCCTTAAACTGTGAGAATGTTGTATTCTATTGCAGTCATTCGGTCAGTATCTTCCTTGTCAGTTGTTTCAACTTTGAGTACTGTGCAAATAGGTTTGGTCATTTCGACATGGTTTGATTTCCATCTAAAGCTTTTCCCTTCTATATTTTCATTTTCCAACTGTAGTGTTGTTGACTGTGGTATTGTCCTGGTTTGTATATTTTTATAGTTTATTGTTGGTCTGTTATCCCTTAGGGTTTTTTTTCTCTGTCAGCTGTACAAATTCTTTGATCTGTTTTGCAGTTTCGACCAAATTCTCATTTTGGGGTTCAAAGTTGAAGTCTTTGATAAAATTCTCTTTAAGTTCATGCCATAGGAATGTTTCACCTCGATATTCTTCCATTTTGTACCATTTTTTTGGTAAGTCGGCAAGTGTTGATGGAAATAAGTGTGGCCATGTACGTTCATCTTTATATCCAAGTCTTCTCCATTCTTTTTCATATGTCTTTAAATGGTTTTCTGGATCCTGTCCTTGGGTAAATATAGGTATCTGAGCCTGGTTAGTTAACTCCTTCCTCCAAATCTTTCTACAAAATAAGTCAAAGATGTCGTCTATGTCTACAGTCTTGACTGATGGGTATCCCACCATCTAGTAGCTTGTCCTATAAAAGTTTCTACTAAACTTTGTAGTCGGCCATGTTCACCAATGTTCCTAGATACCCGCTCTACATGCATAGCTGGTGATTCTCTTTCTTTATAGCTTGGGATTTTTGTGCTATTTATATTTGTTGGTTGCAAGGTTGGATATTCCCTAATTTTATTCTCAAATATTTTTGGGATGCTGGACACCACAAAGCATTGTCTGACTGGTTTCTTTTGTACTTTTTAAATGGTCTAGCATCCTCTTGCTTTTGTTTCATAGTTTTCAACCTCCAAATCATATAGTTCTGCATCTAAATTGTATCCTACTGAGTCTTGGTTACCTAAGTAAAGTTCACCATATGTATTAGTTTCTGTGTAATCTTCATTGTTCTGTACCTGATATAGTTGTCGAATGTCAACTTCTTCATCAATTGGTTATGTCCAAGGTTCTTATTGGGATGGATGAATAGGTACTATGAATTGTCCATTCCCCTTTAATTTTATTCTTTCTTTGTCCAAGGATATTGAGGCTTTCATTTTTATCCCCCAAGGTCGACCTACTAATGCTAGGAAGGAACTGGATCCTTCCTTAGGGTCAATAATTTTGAAGTTGACTTTGGTTGATATTCCTTTTATCGTTGTGTCGACATTTTTCTAGACTCCAATAGGTTCAATTAGAACTTGGTCGGATAGTTTGAGTATATGCCTGATTCATATAATCGAGGTCTTCCTAACTGTTCCCATGTGTCTCGAGTCATAATATTTACCTGTGATCCGAAATCGAGTACCACTTGTCAGCCATGGTATCCTTCAATTTCCAGGTCGACAAGTGGGTCGGCACACTTTTATCTTTTGGTTTAAGCTGCAAATATTCTTTGTTTGTTTTTCAGTATTTTTGTTGTGTTTTATTTATATAGTAAGTCGATGAATTGAGATACTATTTTATCGTTCTATACTAAGTGTATTAACCCTTTTACTGTGTGTTGTCGATTATCCTCTTCTTCTTCCTATCAAGCAAATTCTCTAAATAAATTTGTTGCATCTTTATATATTTGTTTTTCTTTAACTGGGTCAGGATAAACATTTTTTTCTTTTATCTTGCTTATTTGGGGGTTATCATTCCCAGTTTTCATCCCTTGTCGGGTTACGATATGTAAATTCTTTGTATTGATAATATCATGTTTTTGCACACACGACAAAACATTAACATTTTTCTTTTTATTTATTTTCTCAAGCATAGTAGGGAAATCCTTTAATGAGTGATCCCTTACTCCACAACTAGTACAGAATTTTAGGTCAGTCTACATATCGGTGTCCTTCCTTGTAACATGTGAAACATTGGATGGGCCGACGTGGTCGGTTGTCTCGATTCCCAGAGAATTGACCTTAACTTCCATAGCCTCCGCATCGGTTGTCAAACTGGCGTTCGTACCAACGACCTTCGTACCTTTGATTATTTTGGTCATTTTGTGCATTGTTTCATTGCTCATTGTTCTCTGCACCTACGCTAGTATCATATACTACTTGATAATTTTGTCGATTCTTTATATTCAGGTGGCAGTCAGCGGTGTTATGATTTTTAGTTTCACAGAGCGACACACCATGATGCTTTGCCATTCTTCATGTTGAATGGGCAATCTTTTGTGGTATGCTCTCCATGATCCTAGCAAAGGTCGCAGAAACATTTTGTTTGCACAAATCGAACATCTTGTCAGCTAATATCCTGTCGACAGTTGTCTTTTGAATGCTCGGCCATTGAGCACTTCGTGCACTAGATATCCTAACTCTTAAGTTTTAGCTCTTTTAGAGATTTTTGCATGATCTCAAGCTATTCCTCCATTCTATGATCCATGGGATATGATGGAATGTCTTCATCCATTTCTACTTGTAGGGATTTTGTAAGTGCATCTTCATAAGTTTCGAAAGTCTCAAGACTAATGTGTTGGAAAATTTTCTATGACAGACCTGCAAGAAACGACTGGATTAATAGTTGCTCATCAATGACATAATCCAACTGGCTGAGGAGGTATTTATAGCGTTTGTCGTAGTCACAGACAGTTTCTCCTGGCTTTTGTGATGTTGTCTTTATTTTCTTTGCTAGCAGTTGTTTTGCATCCGGAGTTTTAAAGAATGATAGAAATTGTTCTTTGACTTCGGCTTTAGTTGCTCAGGGAGTTCTCTCAGAAAAGGTCATATACCATGTTAATTCCCTTTTCCTCAAGGAAACAGCAAACTACGCCATCTGTCTGTCTTCATATGTAACTTGGTTTGCCTCCCAAGTTGACTCACAGATGAAGCAATGTCATCTGGGGTCCTTGTTGCCCTCATATAGAGGGATGTGCACTAACCCGTGACCCATGTCGAAGTCACTGTCACTATCTTCTTCAAAAGGTGGCGGTGGTGGGGATAGTGGAGTCTTTTGTTTATTCTTCTCTGCGGAACTATTGTCGACATAATTCTCATTTTCATCGGTTGTCTTAGTTGTTGTTTCTTCTCTGACAAGCAGTCTGTTAGGGTCAACTTCTCCTGTCGATGTCCAACTGCAATTATTTGTTTGTAGCTCCAAATTTTCTATATATTCCAAAGATGTATTTGGAAGGGGGGGTGGTCCTTCGTGTGTCAGGTAAAGTAAGTGGATACTTTGGTTGGAGGGTAACGCCTGGAGAATGATCCAATTTCCTTCTTTTGGTCGACAGATAAGTAGATGATTATCATCGTTTCTCTCATCATCTAGTTGGCTCCAAATACCAAAGTCACCAGCTCTTAGTATGAGGTCCTCTTCGACAATGGTTTGTATCCTGGTACTTGGATTCATCAGAGATAGAGGTCTTACCTACTGGGGAACTTCTAATTGGAGAGCTTCTCGCTGCTCTATCCACAAATCTTCTTCCATAGGGGATGCTTCTTCTTCCATGCCTTCTTTATGTCGGTTATGACCCGACTTTGGAAAATTTCTCTCTTGGTCTGTCACCCTAGTACTCATTCCTCTTTGCAGAGCTATAGCTCTTTCTCTTCTTTCTTCCCTTCTTTGCAGCATCTTCTCTCTCTTTATTTTCTGAAAGTTTGTCGTACCTTTATGTGACATTGTCCTTTCGATTTCCCTTTTAGGTCAACTTTTCATTGCTGTTGAATGGTATCTCTTTAGTCAACTAGAATCCTCTCCACTTTACCCCGACATACAACCAGCTACCCCCCCATTTCCTACCCGAGGCTTTTGAAAGCCCGGATAGTTCTGTTTGCTTGCTTAGGAAGTATTACCACTCCCTTTCAGCAATGAATTTCTCCCAATTCTTTTGTTTCTCTGCTCTGTTAGTATTTTGTGGCAGTTTGCGTAGTAATGGATGAGGTTCAACAATATGACCCACCCCTTTCTCGATCAGGAATTTGAACAACAAGGTCGGTAAGGAACACAAGAATTACTCAATGTGGTCTGTGTAGCATTTATTCTTGATTTTTTCCACCAAAGTTCTTTCCTCTATGGCTTGCTCCTCTGAAGAATTCATCAGTGATATTTTCAAACCACTCCAACAGGTTTGTCCTTCCCCCTCAAATCAGTTTGTCTAGTAGCTATTGGTCTTTAATTGCTTTCGAATTTTTCATCCAGAAGTTTTTAGAGAAGCTGGGGTACTAATTCTACAAACTTCTCATGAGTCTCAGTAAATAACCTTTCTTTTGCTTGGGCAGTCATTAATCTATTTATTCATGTGTAATTTTGCAAGTAGTTTGCTATTTTACGTTCCCACCAGTCCTTAATCTCTTGTTCTGATATCATCTGCTTGTATACAACTCATACATGTAATACCGAAAATGGAACCAATGTTATAATCTCACAGATCACATAGGGTTACCAATAATACACATTAATAACAAACATACATAACAGAGACAAGAGATAAGAACAGGTAAGCAGAATAATAGATTATATTATAATGAAAGGGTCCATACAATACAGAGAACTAAACTGAGTTCTCATCTGTCTCAACAACCTAATATATATGAATTACAAAGAGTTTCAAATAACTACCTGTTGGTTCAATGAACCGACATGACCTTATGTGGCCAACCTAACCTCTAATTAGTCGGCTGACTGACTTAGTCGGCTGATTAACTAAGTCAGCTATCGTTCAAGTTGGCCTACCGACTTGCTCCTCCAACAAGCATCTTTAGACTGAGGCATGTTCTTACCCATCAATTGATATCAACCTTTTCATGCAACCATCAATTTGAGTGGGTCCTACCACCTCTTTGCTAATCGAGAACCTGATGTTGCCCGTGCTAGTTTAAAATCACGAAAAGAGCCATAGTCGTGGATCTATTCCCTTGTTCATCGTGATCATTTATATTTGCAGCCGATACCACTTTTCATGATTTAGAAGCATGACTTTAACCACACAATTTTGTTGTGTGAAATCAAATGGGGCCATAGATCTGCTCATGCTCTTATATCCACCATTAGATACTACCGTCCTTAAACCTGTTTCACAATTTGGGAAAGTTCCTTTCATCGAGCATGTTTGCTCAACGAAACCATTTCAGGCTGTCGATCAGGCTTCGCCTTGATCTCGAGCTTTCATTGTTTACCAGTTTTAGTGGGCTCTGTGAATGCCAAACTTTGACCATTCTCCCACATCTTTGGCCAAAACCATGATCCATCGTCACTCTTCTTCCTTGTGCTCCCGGATCATTGGTCTAGGATGCCTTTCTCTATCGTCTATGCTACTGCAAGTCTTCACCTCCAGAGGAATATACCATCGTATATTGAGCCCTCTTCACTCTATGAAGGTCTCAAAATATGGAAAATGTGCCTTTGATAATCTGAAGGGCGCTCACATAATGTTCAAATGAATAGAACCCTTTTCGAACTCTGCTAGGCCCATAAATCGATTGTTGCAAATAGAGTACTAACAGCTAGATCCATGAGGGATGTTATCCTCCCAGTGAGGTAGAAAATAAACCCCATAGACCAAGTGCCAAATCCATTTGGTTTTCTCCGATCCTTCCTTTGAAGCCTCCATTCTACTCTGAGCTATTGCTTTAGCAAGGTTATGTCACACTTGCAACCCATGCTCTTGATTGCAAAACTGTACTTACAACTGAAAATGAAAACAAACTAAAATAGCAATGAAGGTATAGCCCCCAGGTTCTATAACTAGATCTTTAGGTATAGCCCCTAGGTACTCCTCCTCATACTCATCGTACACAGGCACACCGAAATCCTTTTTAAAATCGTCCTTTATGGACCCGGTGCTGAGCGGATTGTAGTCTTCAGAAAATAGGCCTACAAAACCATATGATTTTATATCGGATTGATCATCTTTCTATCTATCAAGGGAAAGCTTTAGCTAAACAAGTACTCTCCTTTTCTGCTTGTAGGGCCCAACCAATTTTAATGTATCTTTTATTTCACCACTGTTGTCCTGACCTGACAAATTTTTGGACATCTTATGGTTTTCCCCAACCTCCAAACAATCAGTAAACATATGCTGCAGAGTGGTTTATTTTATTTCCAAAAGAAGTAAGGACATCTCAGGAGGAAAGGTGGTTGCATAATATATCTTAGCAGCGTTCTCAAGAGGTTGGACTTCCTTAGGCATGTTATAATAAAATCTTGCAAACATTCTGTTAAAACTAGATATGGCCTCACCCTCATGCCTCTTTAGGGAATAAAATTCGGAAAGAATTTGATCCAGTGGCCTTCTCCTACCCCAAATCTTTAAAAAGGTGCAAGAAAACTCTTCCCAAGTATTGATGGACTGAGGTTGTAAGTGTTTCAACCATTCTTCAGCATCTCCTTGCAAATATTGGGCAAAAGTCCTCATATAAACATCGTCATGCTCTATCTCAAAAAGGTTAAAGAAATGTTCAAAGGCTTGTAAATGTTTCTCAGCAGTGAAGCCTATGGATTCTCCATCAAATTTGGGGAGGTACTTATAATGTTTCGTAGGAAAATCAAGGAGGATAGGAGGCAATTGTAGTAGTTTGTACCGGCTTGGAATACTAGGAGAGACTAGGTTAGGTGCAATAGATACACTATTGACTGAGGTTTCATGAGGTTCACAGGGGTGACATTCAATGTCATGAGTTTCAGGAGAAAAATCTGGGTCAGAATCACATGTACAAGACGATGCAACGCTTTTGGTTCATAAAGAAGGATAAACATGAATATATTCATAGCTCTATTCTGAATGAATTGAACCATAGAAGGTTGTTTTGATAAATCTAGGAAAGGATAAGAACAAACTTACAAGACAAGACAAGGAATCTTGGAAGAAACGTAAACTCGAGTATCTTAACCTTTCACCATGCATTTTTGGGCCTTATAAGGAGTCCATTCTCCCTAGCAGAGCCTGTCAGTTTTTTTGACAATTTGATTTCTGGGTCATACCACCAGTGAAGTCGCTAAAGTCTGAATCCTTCAAGAGTGGAGTCGCCAGGTGAAAAGTGCTCAAACTTATTGATGTCTGATCATTGTTTACCATCAACAACCAGATATAAAACTATGTCATTCTTCCCAAGGATGATCTTCAATCTCATCTCCGGAAACGATGCTAGTTTGTTAGCGCCGGGATCGTGCCCATATGTTGGGAAGAAAAAAGGGTTCTTTCCTGAGCAACAACAGAACCACTTGAGACTACGTCTCTCGCCCTGCATAGTCAGAGAGGGATCTCGCACTTATTTTCAAGTTTACTTCATGTAGGATATTCGATCAAGAATGGTCAGGAGGCTAGACTCTTGAATGGAATGGGTGCATTAATGTAAGATGTAGGTGGGACTATTAGAGTAAGGGAAAATTGGGCAATGGATTCGAAGGTCTGGGTAGGAAAAATTTGTAGGAGGTAAAGGATGGCATGAATTTACAAATATAGGTAAGATAGCAGTCGATCTTGCAATTAGGAGATATTTAGCAGGTGATTAGTAGATAAGAGGGAACAGTCCATCATGCAGAGCACCAACAAGAAGAATTCTACGTAACTTTAGAAGAAAAATTAATGAATTTATGAAACAATAGATGGAGCATAGCATGTATGAATTCCAAACTGTTAAACATTCATTTCAGACACGAAATAAATTAACAAACTGGAATGAAAACATGAAGAACATTTTACGTAAAGAGATTACATATTGAAAGAAGCAACAACACATGAATCTCTACCTTGAAATACAATCCTTCCTCTACAAATTTATTCGTAACACAAAAATTAGATACTATTTACAATGGAGAGCCTCAACCCTTGAAAGTTTCCCAACCAAACAACTCCTATCTCCCTCTATCGGGGGTGTATTTATACTATTTCAGTGTTGATATTACTCTCTGAAACAAACCTAAAAACTGTTTCCAGTCACAATCAAACGTTAACAGTATAGAGAGTGGAACTATTGCCACGATTTACAAATGTCAATAAACATCATGGTGCTGTAGCGCATGGTAATGTGGACTGACAGCGCAGCGTTTTCTTTATCCTAGTATGTGAAAGTGATCCCTATCTTTCCTACTAATGATCAGTTTCCAACTCGGACCGTTTCAGACATGCCTTTCTGCCTCCTTTGCCCATCCTGCTTCTTTCAGACCATGTTGCTCAAAAGCTAAGAAGAAGACCCACACCCTGGTGGCTGATCATTTTCCCAACCCTTCCTTAATCTAGTAACATGGTTATAGGTGGGCACCAGGAAAAGGATGGCCATGCACTTGATGATGATAAACATCTTAAGAGATTTATCTTCCTTGTACTGCTTTCTCCCTCCTACGAGGAGGGTTTTCCCGCAGGCCGCATAGCTGGGTGTGTGTTTGACCTCCTCCTCACCCATGGCAAAGTCATTAAGTGGAGACTACGGGGGTGGTGATGAAGGCTTCAAAGCTCTACTATCCCAAACTGAGCATTTGTTCCAACAGCTCTGCCACCATTGTGTGTTGGGACTTCGAAGGTCGTGATTGCAACTCGAGGTGTTAGAGAAGTGCCCTCGGGATGTAAAAACCCATGCACAGTGCATCTAAAGGTAGGTATGTGTGAAAACAGTTGAAACTCCCTAAGCGTTTAACATCTGTGCCACGGTGGTTGGCACTTTCCTGGGTTAGATAGCTAGGATGGTGAAGAAACACAATTTTATGTTCGCCAACCAATAGTATCCCTTATCGAACTAACTTCTAAAACCACACAGCCATGGCTATATGCAGCAGAACTCAACACTTCTCATTGTTCAACCTTTACCTCTCACCATCTGTACATTTCCATACCTCAACAACTTCAGAAGATGGCGCTGTATAGGGTAAGTCAAAATGGCCTAGAGATGGCTATACTTTTGAATACCGTTCGACGTGACAATAGCATTTGTGATGCCAGGGTGGGGATCTTCTCCTCTAATGTTTAATTATCTTATTTGATACGGGTAGGATTTTAAGCACTTCCTGCGTGGTTGTCCAACTGGTTTTAAAGAATGTGGATTTGACCTTTCTTGCCTTTACATTCACTGTGATGGTGGCACTGAACGAAATCAGTTCATGGTAGCTCTTCACTTCATGTAGATGTTTGATTCATCACCTCAAAACCTGAACTTCCTCCTTCCCTATTGTCTTTCCTACATGAGCCACGTGCCAGACCTATTGAGGCTGGGAAATTAGTGTCATTGAAAGGGACCTTTGCCTTAGGTTTATCAAAAATGGCATCGGGGGAATTGACCAATCTGCTGGGAGGAATATTATGCATATGAATATCCCTTCTACCATCATCTCTACACTGGATGTGAAACTTTCATCCTTGAGGCCTCCTAAGCCCTCTGATTTGGGGAACCTTCCACGTCCATCGTCCATGTTTCTTTACTTCTTCCACCCATTTCTCCTCTCTTGATACAATGAGCAGCTTCAGACCGAGGTGTGTTCTTACTCGTTGATTGAGATCAAACTTTCTGTGCAACCACCGATCTGAGTTGGTCCTACCACCTCTTTGTGAATCAAGACCCTGACGTTTCCCACGCTAGTTTCAAATCACAAAAAGAGCCACGGTCATGGATCTATTCCCTTCTTCATCGTGACCATTGATATTTCCAGTCGATACCACTTTTCATGATTTAGAATCATGACTTTATACACACAAGTTTGTTGCGTGAAATCGACTAGGGATATAGATATGTTGATGCTCTCATCTCCACTGTTAGATATTGTTGTCCTTTAACCTGTTTCCCGATTTGGGAAAGTTCCTTTCATCGAGCATGTTTGCTCAGTGAAACCGTTTCGGGCCATCGATTGAGCTTCGCCTTGATCTCAACCTTTCATTGTTTGTCAGTTTTAATGGGCTCTGCAAATGCCAAACTTTGACCATTCTCCTGCGTCTTCAGCCAAAACCACGATCCATCGTCACTCTTCTTCCTTGTGCTCCTGAATAATTGGTCTACGATGCCTTTCTCTATCGTCTATGTTGTTACAATTCTTCACCTCAGGAGGAATCTACCATCATATATTGAGCCCTCTTCATTATATGATGGTCTCAAAATATGGAAAATGTGCCTCCAATAATCTGGAGGGCACTCACATAGTGTTCAAATGAATAGGACCCTTTTTGAACTCTGTTAGGCTGATAAATTGACTGTTGCAAATGGACTGCTAACAGTTAGCTCCATGAACAATGCTATCCTCCCAGCAAGGTAGCAAATAACCCTCGTACACCAAGAGCCAAATCCATTGGGTCATCCCCAATCTTTTCTTTGAAGCCTCCATTATGCTCTGAGCTACTGCTTTCGCGAAGTTATGTCACTCTTGCAAACTGTGCTCTTGACTGCAAACCTATGCTTACAATTGAAAATGAAAACAAACTAAAATAGCAATGAAGGAAATGCTCAATGATTGCCGAGCTTATTTGTTCCTACCTACTCTACCTAATTTAGTGCATAATTTCGATTAAGTGAAATCGAACTTCCAATGAAGCCAATCAAGTAGCTTTCCTAATAGTTTTGTTTCCTTTTCGTGATTTATGAAAAAGAATGAAATACATAATGGAAGAAGGTAATAACAAATAAACTGATCTTTACAGTAGAGATGTGACCAGTCATTACCATTACCCAGACCTTCGATGTATTTTGCTATGGGGTCATAGAAAACACGAAAACCTCCAGTATATTCTTTCATCTATTCATGGGAAAGCCGTCTAAAACTCCCTTCCTCTGGTGAGCTGGCAGGCTGATACTTGAAAGATCGTAGAAGAGGGCCCACATAAGCTTCCTCCAATGAAACATCCATCCTTTCGCTCAAAATTTCTGCAACTAGAGCTTCACTTTCTTCATGTGCCTTAGCATGAACGTCCTCCTTTTCTTCAACAGAACCGAGTAGGCATATTCCTCCTTTATGGGGTGATATTCTTGAAGGCAGAAAATTAAAAATTGTATTTATTTGAGGACTACTGCTTCCTTCTTTGTGACTCAACACCTCATCACAAACTCCCGACATATCAGTAGATGGAGAGGGGTTGCATGACTGTTCCTCTTTGTCATTTTATTTTCCACATAATTTTATGGAATGCACCATACCCTCTAACTTATGTTTCTTCTTAGAGGCTTTAATCATGTGTCTTATTAATTCAAAAGAAGAATAACACTAGGGTAGGCTATCACCTTCAGCACATTTATCATCCTTCCTTGTCCCAACCTTCTAACTTTGCATTGTAGCTTGATTTTCTCCATTAGCAGACCTTGGTTCTATACATGTTCTATAACTAGATCTTTAGGTATAGCCCCTAGGTACTCCTCCTCATACTCATCATACACATGCACACTGAAATCCTTTTTAAAATCATCCTTTATGGACCTGGTGTTGAGCAGATTGCAGTCTTCAGAAAATAGGCCTGCAAAACCATATGCTCCTATATCGGGCTGATCATCTTTTTGTTTCTCAAGGGAAAGATTTAGCTGAACAGGTACTCTCCTTTTCTGCTTGTAGGGCCTAACCAATTTTAATGTATCTTTTATTTCACCACTGCTGTCCTGACCTGACAAATTTTTGGACATCTTAAGGTTTTCCTCAACCTCCAAAGAATTAGTAAACATATGCTGCAGAGTGGTTTATTTTCTTTCCAAAAGAAGTAAGGACAACTCAGGAGGAAATGTGTCTGCATAATAGATCTTAGGAACGTTCTCAAGAGGTTGGAATTCCTTAGGCATGTTATAATAAAAGCTTGCAAATCTTCTTTTAAAACTAGATATGGCCTCACCCTCATGCCTCTTTAGAGAATAAAATTCTAAAAGTATTTGATCGAGTGGCCTTCTCCTACCCAAAAACTTTAAAAAAGGTGCAATAAAACTCTTCCCAGGTATTGATGGACTAAGGTTGTAAGTGTTTGAACCATTCTTCAGCATCTCCTTGCAAAGACTAGGCAAAAGTCCTCACATAAACATCGTCATGCTCTATCTCAAAAAGGTCAAAGAAATGTTCAAAGGCTTGTAAATGTTTCTCAGCAGTGAAGCCTATGGATCCTCCATCAAATTTGGTGAGGTACTTGTAATGTTTCATAGGAAAATCATGGAGGAGAGGAGGCAATTGTAGCAGTTTGTCCTGGCTTGGAATACTGGGAGAGACTAGGTTAGGTGCAATAGATATAATATTGATTGAGGTTTCAAGAGGTTCACAGGGGTGACCTTCAATGTCATGAGTTTCAGGAGAAAAATCTGGGTCAGAATCACATGTACAAGACGATGCAATGGTTTTGGTTCATAAAGAAGGATAAATAGGAATATATTCATAGCTCTGTTTCGAATGAATTGAACCATAGAAGGATATTTTGATAAATCTAGGAAAGCATAAGAACAAACTTACAAGACAAGACAAGGCATCTTGGAAGAAACGTAAACTTAAGTATCTTAACCTTTCACCATGCATTTTTGGGCCTTACAAGGAGTCCATTCTCCCTGGTGGAGCCTGTCAGTTTTTCTGACAATTTGATTTCTGGGTCATACCACCAGTGGAGTAGTTGAAGTCTAAATCCTTCAAGAGTGGAGTTTCCAGGTGAAAAGTGCTCAACCTTCTTGATGTATGATCATTGTTCACCATCAACAACCAGATATAAAACTATGTCATTCTTCCTAGGGATGATCTTCAATCTCATCTGCGGTAATGGCACCAGTTTGTTAGTGCCGGGATCATTCCCATAGGTTGGGTAGAAAAAAGGGCTCTCTCCCGGGCAATAGCAGAACCGCTTTAGACTGAGCCTCTGGCCCTGCGCAGTCAGAGAGGGATCTCTCACTTATTTTTAAGTTTACTTCATGTAGAATATTTGATCAAGAATGGTCAAGAGGCTAGACTCCAAAATGGAATGGGTGCGTTAATGTAAGATGTAGGTGGGACTATCAGAGTAAGGGACCATTGGGAAATGGAGTCGAAGGTCTGGGTAGGGAAAATTTGTAGGAGGTAAACAATGGCATGAATTTACAAACAGAGGTAAGATAATCGTTGATCTTGCAATCAGGAGATATTTAGCGGGTGATTAGTAGATAAGAGGAAATAGTCCATCACGCAGAGCACCAACAATACGAGTTCTAAGTAACTTTAGAAGAAAACTTAATGAATGTCAGAAACAACAGATGGAGAATAACATGTATGAATTCCAAACTATTATACACTCATTTCAAACATGAAAGAAATTAACAAACTGGAATGAAAACATCAAGAACATTTCACGTAAATAGATTACATATTGAAAGAAGCAATGACACAGGAATCTCTGCCTTGAAAGACAATCCTTCCTTTGCAAATTTATTCATAACACAGAAATCAGATACTATTTACAATGGAGAGCCTCAGCCCTTGAAAGTTTCCCAACCAACCAACTCCTATCTCCGTCTATCGGGGGTGTATTTATACTATTTCAGTGCTGAGATTACTCTCCGAAACAAACCTAAAAAATTTCCAGTCACAATCAAACGTTAACAGTCTAGAGAGTAGAACTATTGCCATGATTTACAAATGTGAATAAACATCATGGAGCTGTAGCGCGTGGTAACGTGGACTGGCAGCGCAAAGTTTTCTTTATCCTGGTATGTGAAAGCGATCCCTATATTTCCTACTAATGGTCAGTTGCCAACTCGAACCGTTTCAGACATGCCTTTCTACCTCCTTTTCCCAGCCTACTTCTTTCAGACCATGTTGCTCAAAGGCTGACAAGAAGACCCGTGCCCGATCATTTTCCCAGCCCTTCCTTCATATGGTAACACGGTTATAGGCCAGAACCAGGAAAAGGGTGTCCATGCACTTGATGATGATAAATGTCTTAAGAGATTTATCATTCTTGTACCTCTTTATCCCCCCTATAAGGAGGGTTTTCCCGTAGGCCACATAGTTGGTTGTGTGTTTGACCTCCTCCTCACTCATGGCAAAGTCGTTAAGTGGATACTATAGGGGTGGTGATGAAGGCTTTAGACCTCTACTATCCTAGACTGGGCATTTGTTCCAACAGCTCCGCCACCATTGTTTATTGGGACTTCGAAGGTCATGACTGCAACTGGAGGTGTCGAAGAAGCACCCTCCGGATGTAAAAACCCATACATAGTGCATCTGAAGGTAGGGATGTGTGGAAATAGTTGAACCTTCCTAGGCGTTTAACATCTGTGCCCTGGTGGTTGGCGCTTTCCTGGTGTAGATAGCCAGGATGGTGAAGAAACACAATTTTATGTTGACCAACCATTAGTATCCCTTGTCGAACTAACTTTTGAAACCACACAACCATGGCTATATGCGACAGAACTCAACACTTCTCGTAGCTCAACCTTTACCTCTCACCATCTGTACATTTCCATACCTCAACAACTTCAGAAGATGGCACTATATAGGGAAAGTCGAAACGGCCTAGAGATGGCTATACTTTTGAATACCGTTCGACGTGATAGTAGCATGTGTGATGCCAGGGTGGGGATCTTCTCCTCTAATGTTTGATTATCTTATCTGATACGGGTAGAATTTTAAGCACTTCCCATGTGGTTGTCCAGCTGGTTTTAAAGAATGTGGATTTGACCTTTCTTTCCTTTTCATTCACTATGACGGTGACGCTGAGTGGACTCAGTTCATGGAATCTCTTCACTTCATGTAGATGTTTGATTCGTCACCTCAAAACCTGAACTTCCTGCTTCCATACTGTTTTTCCTACGTGAGCCACAGGCCGGACCTATGGAGTCAGGGAAGTTAGTGTCATCGGATGGGACCTTTGCCTTAGGTTATTCAAAAATGGCATCGAGGGAATTGATGAATCTTCTAGGAGGTATATTATGCATATGAACATCCCTTCCACTATCATCTCTACACAGGATGTGAAACTTGCAGCCTTGAGGCCTCCTCAGCCCTCTGATTTGGGGAACCTTCCACATCCATCGTCCATGTTTCTTTACTTATGCCACCAATTTCTCCTCTCTTGATACAACGAGCAGCTTCAGATTGAGGTGTGTTCTTACCCATCGATTGAGATCGACCTTTCCGTGCAACCGTTAATCTGAATGGGGCCTACCACATCTTTGCGAATTGGGACCCTAACGTTTCCCATGCTAGTTTCAAATCACGAAAAGAGCCACAGTCATGGATCTATTCCCTTCTTCATCATGACCTTTGATATTTGCAGCTGATACCACTTTTTGTGATTTAGAATCATGACTTTATCCACATAAGTTTGTTGTGTGAAATCAACTAGGGCCATAGATCTACTCATGCTCTCATCTCCACCATTAGATACTGTTGTCCTTTAACTTGTTTCATGATTTGGGAAAGTTCCTTTCATCGAGCATGTTTGCTCAGCGAAACCATTTTGGGCCGTCGATCGGGCTTCTCCTTGATCTCGGTATTTCATTGTTTGGCAATTTTAATGGGCTCTGTGAATGCCAAACTTTGACCATTCTCCTGTGTCTTCAGCCAAAACCACGACCCATCGTCACTCTTCTTCCTTGTGCTCCCGGATCATTGTTATATGATTCCTTTCTCTATCATCTATGCTGCTACAAGTCTTCACCTCTGGAGGAATCTACCATCATAGATTGAGCCCTCTTCATTATATGATGGTCTCAAAATATGGAAAATGTGCCTCCGATAATCTGAAGGGCGCTCACATAGTGTTCAAATGAATATGACCCTTTTCAAACTCTGTCAGGCCCATAAATTGACTATTGCAAATGGAGTGCTAACAGGTGGCTCCATGAGGGATGCTATCCTCCAAGTGAGGTAGAAAAGAACCCCTATAGACCGAGTGCCAAATCCATTGGCTCCTCCCCAATCTTTCCTTTGAAGCCTCCATTCTGCTCTGAGCTATTGCTTTAGTGAAGTTATGTCACTCTTGCAAACCATGCTCTTGACTGCAAACCTGTGCTTACAATTGAAAATGAAAACAAACTAAAATAGTAATGAAGGAAATGCTCGGTGATTTTTGAGCTTATTTCTTCCTACCTACTCTACCTAATTTAGTGCATAAGTCCAATTAAGTGAAATCAGACTTCGAATGAAGCCAATCACACAGCTTGCCTAATAGTTTTGTTTCCTTTTTGTGCTTTATGAACATGAATGAAATACATAATGGAAGAAGGTAATAACAAATCAACCGATCTTTATAGTAGAGATGTGACCTGTCATTACCATTACCCATCCCTTCCATGTATTCTGCTATGGGGTCATAGAAAACACGCCAACCTTCAGTATATTCTATCATCTGTTCATGGGAAACCTGTCTGGAACTCCCTTCCTCTGGTGAGCTCGCAGGATGATACTTGAAATATTGTAGAAGAGGGCCCACAGAATCTTCCTCCAATGAAACATCCATCCTTCCGCTCAAAATTTCTGCAACTAGAGCTTCACTTTCTTCATGTGCCTCGGCATGAACATCTTCCTTTTCTTCAACGAAACCGAGTAGGAATATTCCTCCTTTATGGGGTGATATTCTTCAAGGCATAAAATTTAAAAAATTATTTATTTGAGGACTGCTACCTCCTTCTTTGTGACTCAACACCTCATCACAAACTCCCAACATATCAGTAGACGGAGAGGGGTTGCATGATTGTTCCTCTTTGTCATCTTCTTTTCCACATAAGTTTATGGAATGCACCATACCCTATAACTTTTGTTTCTGCTTAGAGGCTTTAATCATGTGTCATATTAATTCAAAAGAGGAATAACACTGGGGTAGGCTATCGCCTTCAGCACATTTATCATCCTTCCCTATCCCAACCTTCTAACTTTGCATTGTAGCTTGATTTTCTCCATTAGCAAACCTTGGTTCTATGGGTGGCTCTTCAGGTATAGCTCCCAGGTACTCCTCCTCATACTCATCATACATAGGAACACCGAAATCATTTTTAAAATTGTCCTTTACAAACCCGGTGCTGAGTAGATTGCAGTCTTCAGAAAACAGGCCTGCAGAACCATATGCTCCTATATCGGGCTGATCATCTTTTTGTCTATCAAGGGAAAGATTTAGCTGAACAGGTACTCTCCTTTTTCGCTTGTAGGGCCCAAGCAATTTTAATGTATCTTTAATTTCACCACCATTGTCCTGGCCTGACAAATTTTTGCACATCTTAAGGTTTTCCTCATCCTCCAAACAATCAGTAAACATATGTTGCAGAGTGGTTGATTTTATTTCCAAAAGAAGTAAGGACAGCTCAGGAGGAAAGGTGGCTGCATAATAGATCTTAGCAGCATTCTCAATAGGTTGGACTTTCTTAGGCATGTTATAATAAAAGATTGCAAATCTTCTGTTAAAACTAGATGTAACCTCACCCTCATTCCTCTTCAGGGAATAAAATTCTAAAAGTATTTGATCTAGTGGCCTTCTCCTACCCGAAAACTTTAAAAAGGTGCAAGAAAACTCCTCCCAGGTATTGATGGACTGAGGTTGTAAGTGTTTGAACCATTCTTTAGCATCTCCTTACAAAGACTAGGAAAAAGTCCTCATATAAACATCATCATGCTCCATCCCAAAAAGGTTAGAGAAATGTTCAAAGGCTTGTAAATGTTTCTGACCAGTGGGGCCTTTGGATTCTCCATCAAATTTGGGGAGGTACTTGTAATGTTTCGCAGGAAAATCATGGAGGATAGGAAGCAATTGTAGAGGTTTGTACCGGCTTGGAATACTAGGAGAGACCAGGTTAGGCACAACAGATACACTATTGATCGAGGTTTCATGAGGTTCAAAGGGGTGACCTTCAATGTCATGAGTTTCAGGAGAAAAATCTGGGTCAGAATCACATGTACAAGACGATGCAATGGTTTTGGTTCATAAATAAGGATAAATAGGAATATATTCATAGCTCTGTTTCGAATGAATTGAACCATAGAAGGCTATTTTGATAAATCTAGGAAAGGATAAGAACAAACTTACAAGACAAGACAAGGCATCTTGGAAGAAACGTAAACTTGAGTATCTTAACCTTTCACCATGCATTTTTGGTCCTTGCAAGAAGTCCATTCTCCATGGTGGAGCCCGTCAGTTTTTTTGAGAATTTGATTTCTGGGTCATTCCACCAATAGAGTCGCTGAAGTCTGAATCCTTCAAGAGTGGAGTCACCAGGTGAAAAGTGCTCAACCTTCTTGATGTTTGATCATTGTTTCCCATCAACAACTAGATCTAAAACTATGTCGTTCTTCCCAAGGATGATCTTCAATCTCATCCCTGGCAACGGGGCAAGTTTTTTAGCGCCGGGATCGTGCCCATAGGTTGGACAAAAAAAAGGGCTCTCTCCCAGGCAACATCCAAAACTACTTTAGACTACGCCTCTATCCCTGCACAGTCAAAGAGGGATCTCTCACTTATTTTCAAGTTTACTTTACGTATGATATTCGATCAAGAATGGTCAGGAGGCCAGATTCCTGAATGGAACGGGTGCGTTAATGTAAGATGTAGGTGGGACTATCAGAGTAAGGGACCATTGGGCAATGGAGTCGAAGGTCTGGGTAGGGAACATTTGCAGGAGGTATAGAATGGAGTGAATTTACAAACAGAGGCAAGATAGTCGTCGATCTTGCAATTAGGAGATATTTAGTGGGTGATTAGTAGATAAGAGGGAACAGTCCATCACACAGAGCACCAACAAGATCAATTCTACGTAACTTTATAAGAAAACTTAATGAATGTCTGAAACAATAGACAAGGCATAGCATGTATGAATTACAAACTGTTATACACTCATTTTAGACATGAAAAAAATTAAAAAACTGGAATGAAAACATAAAGAACATTTAACGTAAAGAGATTACATATTGAAAGAAGCAACAACACAGGAATATCTGCCTTGAAAGACAATCCTTCCTCTGCAAATTTATTCATAACATGGAAATCAGATACTATTTACAATGGAGAGCCTCAGCCCTTGAAAGTTTCCCAACCAACCAACTCCTATCTCCCTCTATCGGGGGTGTATTTATACTATTTCAGTGCTGAGATTACTCTCTGAAACAAACCTAAAACCTATTTCCTGTCACAATCAAACGTTAACAGTTTAGAGAGTGGAACTATTGCCATGATTTACAAATGTGAATAAAAATCATGGAGCTGTAGGGCATGGTAATGTGGACTGACAGCGCAGAGTTTTCTTTATCTTGGTATGTGAAAGTGATCCTTATGTTTCCCTCTGACGGTCAGTTGCCAACTCAGACCGTTTCAGACATGCCTTTCTACCTCCTTTTCCCATCCTCCTTCTTTCAAACCATGTTGCTCAAAGGCTGACAAGAAGACCTGTGCCCCGGTGCCCGATCATTTTCCCAGCCCTTCCTTCGTCTGGTAACACGGTTATAGGAGGGAACTGGGAAAAGGGTGGCCATGCACTTGATGATGATAAATGTCTTAAGAGATTTATCATCCTTGTACGGCTTTCTCCCTCCTACAAGGAGGGTTTTTTAGCAGGCCATGTAGCTGGGTGTGTATTGGACCTCCTCCTCGCCCATGGCAAAGTCGTTAAGTGGAGACTATAGGGGCAGTGATGAAGGCTTCGGACCTCTACTATCCCATACCGAGCATTTGTTCCAACAGCTCCGCCACCATTGTGTGTTGGGACTTCGGAGGTCGTGACTACAACTAGAGGTGTTGGAGAAGTGCCCTCGGGATGTAAAAACCTGTGCATAGTGCATCTAAAGGTAGGGATGTGTGGAAATAGTTGAACCTCTCTATCCGTTTAACATCTGTGCCCTGGTGGTTTGCGCTTTCCTAGTGTAGATAGCCAGGATGGTGAAGAAACACAATTTTATTTTTGCCAACCATTAGTATCCCTTGTCGAACTAACTTCTCAAACCACACAGCCATGGCTATATGCAATGGAACTCAACACTTCTCATAGCTCAACCTTTACCTCTCACCATCTGTACATTTCCATACCTCAACAACTTGAGAATATGGCATTATATAGGGCAAGCTGAAACGACCTGAAGATGGCTATACTTTTGAATACCGGTTGACATGACAGTAGCATGTGTGATGCTAGGGTGGGGATCTTCTCCTCTAATGTTTAATTATCTTATCTGATACTGGTAGGATTTTAAGCACTTTTCACGTGGCTGTCGCGGCTGGTTTTAAAGAATGTGGATTTGACCTTTCTTTCCTTTTCATTCATTGTGATGGTGGCATTGAGTAGACTAAGTTCGTGGTGGCTCTTCACTTCGTGTAGATGTTTGATTCGTCACCACAAAACCTAAACTTCCTGCTTCCCTACTATTTTTCCTACATGAGCCATGTGCCAGACCTATGGAGTCGGGGAAGTTAGTGTCATCGGATGGGACCTTTGCCTTAGGTTTATCAAAAATGACGTCAAGGGAATTGACCAATCTGCCAAGAGGAATATTACACGTATGAACGTCCCTTCCACCGTCATCTCTGCATTGGATGTGAAACTTGTAACCTTGAGGCCTCCTCAGCCCTCTGATTTGGGGAACCTTCCATGTCCATCGTCCACATTTCTTTACTTTTGCCACCAATTTCTCCTCTCTTGATACAATGAGCAGCTTTAGACCGAGGCATGTTCTTACACGTCGATCAAGATCGACCTTTCCATGCAACCGTCGATCTAAGTGGGTCCTACCACCTCTTTGTGAATTGGGACCTTGACGTTGCTCGGGGTAGTTTCAAATCGCGAAAAGAGCCACAGCCGTGGATCTATTCCCTTCTTCATCATGACCGTCGATATTTGCATCCGATACCACTTTTCGTGATTTAGAATAACGACTTTATCTGCACAAGTTTGTTGTGCGAAATCGACTGGGGTTGTAGATCTGCTCATGCTCTCATCTCCACCATTAGATACTGCCGTCCTTTAACCTATTTTGCGATTTGGGAAAGTTCCTTTCATCGAGCATGTTTGCTCAGTGAAACCATTTTGGGCCGCTGATTGGGATTCGCCTTGATCTCGGCCTTTCATTGTTTGCCAATTTTAACGGGCTCTGCGAATGCCAAGCTTTGACCATTCTCCCATGTCTTTGGCAAAAACCATGATCCATCGTTGCTCTTCTTCCTTGTGCTCCTGGATAATTGGTCTATGACACCTTTTTCTATCATCTATGCTGATGCAAGTCTTCACCTCCAGAGGAATCTACCATTGTAGATTGAGCCCTCTTCATTATATGATGGTCTCAAAATATGGAAAATGTGCCTCTGATAATCTGAAGGGCACTCACATAGTGTTCAAATGAATAGGACCATTTTCGAACTCTGTTAAGCCCATAAATTGATTGTTGCAAATGGAGTACTAACACTCACAATCATATTAACTATGATTGGAAATTCTAATGAGGTTGCACCACCTCATTTCTGAGCTGGTAGATTGGAAGTCCCATCCTATTTGAATAGTAGGAAATCAGATGCGACAACTTATGGTGTAATAAAAAATGAAATTGTGGATTTGATCACATTAGATAAATGCCTTATGAGGTAATTAGATGATGGAGACAAATGCCTTACAAGGTAATTAGATGATGGAGATAAATGTGAGTTATATTTATTAAACACCTATTTGATTATTTTATAATTCACATTAAAAAATATCTTAAAAGTAGGTGACTAGGATAATGCATGAACATAACATTCTAGTTGTTTTTCTACTTAATGTATTTAAATGATTTTCCACTTCATGTTGAAAACTTGAAATTCAAATATTTTTTCTTCATTTATTTTCTAGTTAAATGTTGATTATTTTCTTGATTTTTACATTTACACAATAATGAAATAATGTTTATTTTATGCTCTAGAATTTAATTTCATTTTAAATAACAACAAAATTGCATAAACATGATTATTGTAGCTAGTATGAACTTGTATAATCAAATTTAACTTAAACAATTTGGTGGATTAATTGGTCTATAATAACACCCTTCATGGACATAAACCTTATACGCGATACACATAATGAGATAAACACAAATATAGTAGTTTATAGATATTTCGAATTAGAGAGGAAGTATAACTGCATATAGTAAGTGAAGACTGAATAACGAAGGCACAGATCTTAATTTTGTAATTCTTGTATTTTACAAATATTTTTTTATGAATATATTTTAATACAATATTTTTTTAGGGGGAAGTAAAGATGAACATTAGAAGATGATTCTTTGATTCAAATGTCAATTTCCCACTATAGAGATATAATGTCACATATCTTTGTGGTGAAGCATTTTGAGTATGGAGGAGATGTTATTGGGTAGGCGATCTTAAATTTTGGGAAAAAAAA
>LPNX010477691.1:220419-243623 GCA_001517045.1 Pseudotsuga menziesii
AATTTTTTTTTATTTCTATTTTTTAGTAGAAAATGTTATGAAATGAATCATCATAAAGGTGGATATTATAAATTTCTCATTTCCCTATTATGAGTTCCATGTGAAAATTGGTTATCTGCCATATTAAGAACTTGTAACAACAACTAGCTCTACCATACTTGAAATACTAATAATATGAAAATTAAGATTTAATGTTTTATTTGATCATTGGAATCTCATCTTATGTTTGATATAATTTTCTTTAACTTTACTCATAGATTCATGGTGCTATCTATACAAATTACATGTCCATATTAAAACCACATAGGTTAATTATAGGAGTTATTTGAAATAATTAAAGTATATCGAATGAGTTATATGTGGACAAAAAGCTTGAGTGATTTAATAAGTAAATAAACTCCATAAGGCTTAGACAATGAATGAATAGTTGTGGAGGGATCCTTTGTCCCAAAGCAAGAGGATGTCTTACACCAATTTGGGGTAACTATAAAATTAGATTACTATTTATTTTATTATTTTAATGATAAATAACATAAAATGTTATTTAATTGTATTCATAATGAAACTTTGTCAAATATTGATAAAATTATGATTTCTTTAACTATTAAAAAGCTAACAAACTAAACTTCTCTTTTGGTAAGGTAAATTTTAGTTAGTATATTATCTTAAAATGGGTGGAAGGGTATTTTATCATAAAGAATGTTCCCATCAATTGAGAGAACTACAAGTTCAGTAGAGTTGGGGAATAATTTCCATCATGTCCACAAATTCATTTAATTTTTTTTCTTAAACTAATTTTAGTTGTTGACCCTCTCACTATTTTGAAATATAACTATACATGTTATCCTAAAATATTTCAAAATCTATAGTGCTTCATGGTCCAAATTCTATTAAATAAAATATAACTATTCATACCTAAATAGGGGAAAAAATTCCACCATAGAAAATCTTAGGTGGAAATGGCATAATCTCACTGCCGTATGGAGTCTTGAATGCTTCTAAATTTAGATTTTACTGTTGTTGGGTTCCAACCAAAAATGAAAGAAAAATTTAGATCTTATCGTTATCATGTTCCCACCAAAAATCACAAAAAAGTTTGGAACATAGAAAAATAACATTTTTATAGAGTCTAATGCTTTGCGTCTTATGCTTAAGTTTTTAACTTCAAAGTCCATATTTTTTGAATAAATCAAAGCACATTTTATTTCTTTGTACTAAGATATACTTTTAAATTGGTAAATTCCTACGAAGAAAAAACGTAATTATATATAATAATTAAATTGATTTAAGAAAATTAAAAAATATAAATTATTTTTATTATTTAAATTAAGAAATATTTTTAGTATAATATTATGTTTTAGATAATTATGTTAAAATTTTGAATAATAAATTCAAAAAAATTTAACTTAATTTCTATAATTAAAAATAATATTATTCATAATTGAAAATAATAAAATATTGAAAAATGATTTGAAATCAATGTAATATGGCTAATTTTGGTTTTCTTAAACATTTATATTTAGTTTTTTTCATATAAATTTGAAAATATTAGTTATTTTAATATAATATAATACTATTCATTAAAGTTTAAAGTTTATATGGTTGTGAATCTTAATAAATTTGAGGATAAATGATTAATGTATTTTGCGTTAATTAATAATCAATACTTAAAATGTGAAATCTTGTATAAAAAGTTAAAAGGTTAAGAAACAATAAAATGATAAATTTATAATTTAAACTTGACAACAACAATTTTAATTTGGATCATTTATCATATTTTCTTTTTTTTATCTTTATGTAATATTTTATAATTTAAGTAACATTTATATAATAAAATGAGCTTATAAGAACCAAAAACTTCTCTCATTCATAGTCAACAATTTTTAAACAAATTTTAATGTTCATTCATAGTCAAACAAAACTTAATACTCATTCACATCATGCAATATGAAATGGTAAGAACCAAAAGCCCTCATTGTGATGTAAATGGTTAAAAAAACTATAAAACAGTAAATTGAAATTTTAAATTAAATAATAACCATTTTAATTTCAATCACTTTTCATATTTTGCTTTCATTTCTACTTGATATTTTATAATTTGAATAGCATTTACATAAGGTTAAATCAGATTGTAAGAACCAAAACCCTCTATCATTCATAATGAACAATTTTTAAGAAAAGTTTACTATTCAAATGAATAGTGAACAACATTTAGGACTCATTCATTACATAATATAACATGAGATTGTAAAAATCAAAGGGTCTAATCATTCATAGTAAAAAAAAAATTATTTTCAATCAAAGTCTAGTACAAGTGAACAAAACTTCAAACACAATATAGTGCTCATTCATAGTGAATCAAAAGCCCTCATCATTTATAATAAACAAATGAACAAAATTTCACACTATTATAATAATGACTTTCATATAGAACTTCAAAAACCAAAAGCCATCATTTATAAATAACAAAATACTCCAAAAAATAAAACAACATTCATACACAACAATTTTCAAGTTAAGTAGATATTTCTTCTCATTGCAAAACTTGATATCATCAAAATGCTCACAAAATTTCCCTACTCAAAATTGTTGTTACTATAGTGGAACAAGCCATGCAAATCTATTACCTAGGAATTGGATGAAAACCTTGGGAAATGCAACAAAGCTAGCTAATTTAGAACCATGAGTGGGAGACATCATGAGGGTTGGACACTACATACTAACAACATTTCCTTGATAAAAATAGTTGTTACTAAAGTGGAACCAGTGATGCAAATCTAGTGCCTAGGAATTGGATGAAAACCCTAACAAGTGCAAGAAAGCTAGCTAATTTAAAACCATGAGTGCTCTCCATGAGGAGAGACATCAGAAGGGTTGTACCCTACTGAACCTATAGCCAGATTTGGCCCTGCATGAAGGGAGACATCATATGGGTTGGGCCTCACTGAAGGCCCTGCTTGAAGGGAGCCATCATGAAGGTTGGGCCTTACTGAACCTATAGTCAGATTTGGCACAAGGTTATTCATAGACATCATATCTCTAAGTTGCTGCATTGTCATTAGAGAAGTTGGTTGGATGTCCATCTGTTGGTCCAATGGAGGGCCTCCCATGTCCATCTGTTGCTCCAATGACATAGGAGGGCCTGACTTGAAGTCCCTCTGTTGCTGCAATGCCATAGGAGTGATTGACCGGATACCCATCAGTTGCCGCAACGCCATAGGAGGGGCTGACCGGATGTCCACTGGTTGCTGCATTGTCATCAGAGTAGGTGCTTGTAACTGCTGTTGAGCAGCCCTTGCAGCTGGAGGAAGTTTGGGTGGAACATTTAACACCTCCCGGTTATTCATCTGTTGCTCCAATGCCATAGGAGGGCCTGGGATGTCCATCTGTTGCTGCAATGCCAATGCCATAGGAGGGCCTGGGATGTCCATCTGTTGCTGCAATGCCAATGCCATAGGAGGGCCTGGGATGTCCATTTGTTGCTGCAATGCCATAGGAAGGGCAGAGTGGATGCCCATCCGTTGCTGCAATGCCATAGGAGGGGCTGACTGGATGCCCATCCGTTGCTGCAATGCCATCAGTGTAGGTGCTTGGAACTGCTGCTGAGCAACCCTTGCAGTAGGTGCTTGGAACTGCTGCTGAGCAGCCCTTGCAGCTGGAGAAAGGAAGAATTCAGGATGTTTCGGTGGAACATTTAACACCTCCCGGTTGATGGCCATGACTGTGCCAAGTATAACCAGAACGGAGCTGTGCGCTATCATGCTTTCAACTGTCCCTCCAACGATATTACCTTGGACGTCTATTAAATTGACATTGAATCCCGTACGTCCTAGGGTATCAGCACCACGCGGGAATGCTCTGGTCAGGGATAGAATTTCAAAGACTTGGCTATTATCCACTGTGCCCTGTACAGTGACCGGCGGTCGCAGGGTTAAGTTGTGGACTGTCCCTCTCGCACACATGACAATGACTCCAAGCTGGCAACTGTGGATGAAGGCTTCCAAGGTATGTATGACGTTGTACCCGCTGGGAACCTCCAATACATGACTTCTCATAGTTTCTGACATCTCACGGATTCCAATCAGTGGAACCTTCGGCTTGTTCTTGGAGCCCAACTTTCGGGCAACCACAGCTCGGCCTTCTCCCTGAAGCTCCTTATCGGCCATAGCTGCGTCAACGTTACCGGCTCGCTATTCTTAGTCGGGCTCGATGCAATGCACAGAGACCCGGCGCTTCCTCGATCGATCTAAAGATCCCTTTGGTTTTTCCCTCTCCAACATCAATAGATATATAAGGTTTTAGTTAGGGTTTCTCATTTTCCATGAGGTCGTTTGATCGTTATTGTCTTTAATGCGCGTCGTTGACTATTCATCGATGTAATTTCCCATTCGACGTTAGAGCTGGGAGCGGGCAGCGGGCTTTGTTAGATGTAAGGGTTATTTAACGAACTATCACCGTCCCGACTCCCATAGCGCGCAAGATAAAGTCTAACCGTCACAGTACCATAGCGCGTTCTTTTAGCCACTTTCGTACGGAATCCGGTTAAAATGCTGCCGCCTGAATATTACCGTTTTTACAATTTCCTAATTTCAATATAACTATTTTATTTATTTATTTATTTTTATTTTTGTAACTAAATACGATTAACAGTAATCAATTAATCAACGGTAAGGGTTGGTATGCTGGATTCCGGCAGGGTACTTTAGTTGTTGCTCTTTACATATTACTTTCTCAAATCTGATTGTTTTTGGATGTGGCGGTGAATTGATCAATCAACTGTCACACGATTAAAGATTATGTGGTTTTAAGATTAAAGATAGATGACAATTTATGGGCTATTAATGTGAATTATAAAATAATAGGATACGTGTTTAATAAATATAACTCGTATTTATAAGAAAAACAATTAATTTTAAAATTACTTAAATCCTTCAGAAAATATCTCAAAGATGGAGAAAAACTCAATATGCAATAAGAAAAAATGAGCTATTAATGTGAATTAGTAAATAATAGGATAAGTGTTTAATAAATGTAACACGTATTTATAAGAAAAACAACTAATTTTAGATTTACTTAAATCTTTAAGAGAATATCTCAAAGATGGAGAAACACTCAATATGCAATAAAAAAAAAGCATTTATTGTAATCAAGTCACTCAATTAGAAAAATGCAATTTGCTTTAAGGAAGCAATTATGTCCACACTAAATATCGTCTTACCCAACTATATCCAAGATAAAGGAGAAAAATGCAATGTGCTCTTAGGGAGAAATTATATCCAATCACCCAACTATATTTTATATAATAATGTGTCCTCTAAATACCCTACTATCCAACTATATTTTATATGCTAGGATGTTCTCTAAAAATTTGTATTTTATGGTAACATTGACTACAACTTACATGCACTTGTAATGGAAGACAACAAAAAGACAACTCCCAAAATGTGTAATTTTCAAAGTGAACTTAGGAAAAACTATGAGTCTTCAAACTTTAATTGAGTGTTTATAGGATGAGGAAATGTATTTATTGGGCCTAAATAAATACCAAGACATTTGTACCAAGAGGTACAAATATACATTGATAAAAGGAAGAAACATCAAACATTGTGAAAACATTTTATAATCTAAAGAGAAAAGAAGACAGAGTAAGTTAATATGTTCCATTTTATAATCTAAAGAGAAAAGAAGAGAGAGTAAACAAAAAATACAAACAAGGAGGTATTCTCCACCTCTTTATTATATAAAAAAACAACAATAAAAAATATAGAATTTTGAGTGGTTCTTTGCAACATAAAAAAGATGGGTTTAAGATCTTTTTCATCTCTTGTTGAGGAGAAAAGAGTTGTTGTCGCATTCGAAGAAAGGAAGAGAGTAAGAGGGGAATGGCATTCCCTTGCTTCTCCTTTGTGATTAAAAGAAAAACGTCATAAACCACTAAAATTCTTCCAAGTTAGTAAAATATTATAAATAATGTGATGAAATTGTATAATATTAAAACAACATATGTGTTTACATATCAAAACTACTAAGATACTTTAATATAGTTTGAAACAAATATACAAACCATATATATAAGTCTATTGTTCATATAAACATAATTCTCTAGACATGAAAATTTGACATCCTAAAGTACACCTATGGTACAAAAATTATGAAGAATGAAAAAAATCATACAATGCAGGTTAGGAATACTCACAACCTATGGTATAGAAATTATGAAGAATGAAAATATTTTTTTATGAAACCATATTCCAATCTAAATATGAAATAAGCCTTCAAAGAAAATTCTACATAGTTTGATAAGATCATATATAAGCATATTTACAAGGAGTTAAGCAAAACAACTAATACTCTTTCTAACTATGGATTTGGTTCCAAAGTTTTGTTTGGTTGGAAGAGCATGTAGATGGGTTTGTTTCTAACTATGGACTAAATCTTTGATTATATTTTTCTTTTAGTAGTGACATGAAGGAGTTGTCATGTTATGCAATGACCTTATTAGATATCATATATTGAAGGACCATTGTATTATGTTAGAAATATATGAGATAGGTAGATGGTGTCTATGGAAAAAGATTCAAATGTTGTGAGATGCTAAAAGGGAGTTTCCATTCAATGTTAAGAGTTTCTATATTCCATATGATGTTGGATTATTTTGTTTTCTCTTTTTGAATATAAAGTGTGATTTATTTATTTTCTGAGAGAGAGAGAGAGTGCTAAATTGTCCTAGAAACAACACCCAATCCACTTCCACACATAAAGAAAGAATTTTAAGTGGAGTAGAGAGAGAGAAGAGAGCTAAATTGTACTAGAAACATGAGGTCTTCACTTAGTTAAACCATGTCATAAAGGTTTTGTTCATGGGACAGTAAAGAATATATGTAATTTGAGTAGATATTGATAATTACTTACAAAAACCCTTTTGTTGAGCCCCCCTCCGAGTACATATTTATAATTAAAAAAAAACTTATTTTTATTATATATTCCTTAGTTTTAATAGAAACCCCTTTTTATAGCCCCCAATACCTATAAACCCCCCATACCCTATTCCCTGCCCCCCAATACCTACAAGATATTGACCTTAATTTTCATAATTAAAAACCCCCCCTTTATGAATGAATGTGATAAGATATTGCTCAACAAGGTGAATCCCTCGTGACTAGAAACAACACCCAATCCACTTCCACACATAAAGAAGGAATTTGAGGTAAATCCAAAAATCGATTAAAACCATTCATACCCTAGACATTATGAGAATTTGTTATACAAAAATAACAACTACAACTAGATTGGTATTTCATTACCCAAAGGTGAATTGACATTTCATAACTAATGTTACTAAGAAAGTATTTAGTGTTTATCGAGCCAATGAATTAAAGCATAAATCATTGCAATGTACACAAAGAAAATGTATCCATACATTACAAACTTGGATTATTGTATTTAATGTGTGTTGTTTGATCATTGTCTTATCATGTTCATTCATAGAGGGGGATTCACCTTCTTGAGCAATATCTTATCACGTTTATTCATAAAGGGGGGTTTTCAATTGTGAAAAAAAAGCTCAATCTATTGTAGGTATTGGGGGGTGAGGAATATGGTTTGGGGGGTTTATATATATTGGGGGGTATCAAAAGGAGTTTCTAGTAAAAAAAAGGACTATATTGTAAAAATATGGGTTTTTAAATTGGAAATATGTATTGGGAGGGGGGATCAACAAAAGGATTTTTGTAAGTAATTCTCAATATGTAGTGAAATTAGGGGTATTCTTTAATATCTCATGAATGAAGGTGTTATGACATTGTTTAACTAAGTGAAGACCCAGTGCAAAAAACAGAACTTGTCATTTGAAGACTAAAAAATGAGAGCGGTCGCACCAATATATCCATTAGAAGGATAAAGATATGTTGAGCCAGTAAAAGGTGAGTATGATAAAACAAAGTTAGACAACATCTATAATATTTTGTCTAAGATGGAAGACTATATCAATCCTACTACGGATGGTATGTTGGGATATAAAGTGTTAGTTCTTACTTGTCAAATTCAAAAGAGGAATTATAAAACTGGCAGAATAGATTACACTAAGTATCGATGATGAAATGTGTCAATATTACAAAGTCATTACACTGGATTAGTAGAGAGGTATGTGAATTTCCTAAGTATGAAGGGTTACCTAACATAAACATGTTTTTATGTGAATTTGAAAGCAAGGTACTAGAACAAAAGCGGTTATTGGCTTTGGACGTTGCTCTAAAAGCTGCTCCATTGAGGTTGTGGGTTGTTCATAAACAACATATTATAGTCTGGTTCCAGTGCAGAAATTTTCTTAAAATACGGTTCAATGAGGAAAATCCTTATGTTGGATAAAAATACAATGGACTAACAAGTCTTGCTGACCACATCAACACCTGTACCCTGACATGGATTAGGAGACTAAAACAACAATGGGTGCATGTGTTCATTCATACGTTAGATATGATTCCAAGGAATTGGTACACATTGTTAAAACTAGGACACAAAACTACAGACCGGTATCATCTTGCTAGTAGTTTCAAATATACTTTCAGATATGCCAATGAAACTGTATCCATTGATGCAACCTTACAAGTAATCAAGACCAATATTTTTAAGGAAATATCAGTGTTTGTGTGAAGTCTTCCACAATGGACTGTGATAGTACAAAATATGATGGATTGCTACAATATTTTAGGAACACTTGAAGAACCTAAACATAATGATCCTTGCAATGTTTAGATCCTAGAATCAGAAGGAAGCATAACAATAAAAGTACTAAGTATATCCTCAGACAAGTTTTTAAATCCACTAAAAATCAAGAAGGTAAACATTGATTCTCTTGAAAACCCGGTCTTTGTGAATAACAACAACTACTGGGATGATGAGATTGTTAGGAAGATTACCCACCTACTACACAAGTTCCAAGACCTGATCCCCATGAATTTTTCTGAAATGAAAGGAATTATAGCTGACCTAAGAGAGATGAATATTCCTTTGAATCCCAATGCTAAACCAGTCAAATAGGGACCATATAGGTTGAATGCATGTTATAAAGAGAAGGTCAAAGAAAAGATCAACAAAATGTTGGTTGTTGAAATTATTGAACCTGTTGAGTAGTCTGAGTGGATCAGTCATATGGTTGTACAAGATAAGAATATGGGTGAAGTAAATATTTGTGTCTACGTCAGAAAATTAAATGAGCTTGTCTACATGATCTATTCCCTACCCCTTTTATAGATGAAGTATTGGAGAGCATCGATGGTTAAGAAATATATTCTTTTACTGATGGATTTTCTAAATACTATTAGATCTGGATAGAAAAAGAAGATCAACACAATAATACATTTGCAACATAATGGGCCTATTTTCATTACATGGTAATGCCCTTTCTACTAAAGAATGCACCTACTATATTTGCGAGAATTGTTGTTCCTACGTTTAAATAATTTATTATTTATGCATAAATTCTTGGAAGTCTATTTTGATGACTGGACAATTTATGGAATTATTAGAGATCATATTGATATCCTCTGTATCACATTAGAAATATTTCGACAAAATCATACTTCCTTAAATTTAAACAAATGCATATTTTGTGTACCCTTTGGCATCTAGTTGGGGCATCTTGTATTCAAGGAAGGGATACTAATGGATCCTGCCAAGATTTCAAAGATTGAAAACCTACCTCCACCTACCTTGGTTACTACATTTGTGACATAATGGGGCTATTTTCATTACATGGTAATTCCGTTTCTACTAAAGAATGCACCTGTTATATTTTCTAGAATTGTTGTTCCTACGTATAAATAATTTATACAGAAATTCTTGGCAGTCTATTTAGATGACTCGACAATTTATGGACTTACTAGAGATCATATTGATATCCTTTGTATAATTCTAGAAATATGTCGACAATATCATATTTCCTTAAATTTAATCAAATTCATATTTTTTGTACCCTTTGGCATCTAGTTGGGGCATCTTGTATGCAAGGAAGGGATACTAATGGATCCTTCCAAGATTTCAATCATTGAAAACCTACCTCCACCTACCTTGGTTAAGTAGTTACGAACTACATTCGGGAAAACTGAGTGTTGCCATAAATTCATACAGGGATATGCTGAAATTACTGCCCAATTGGAGAAGCTACTTAAAAAGGATGTAAATTTCTAGTGGAATTAAGAATGTCAAAAGAGCCTTGACATGTTAAAGGAGAAGATGGTCTCTACCCCAATATTGTTTTTTCCATACTGGAATAACGAGTTTCATGTTCATTTCGATGTGTCATCTGTTGCAATGGGATTTTTGTTGGCTCAACTTGGTGATGGGTCCATCGACCATTCCATTGATTTTGCTAGTCAAAATTTGTCGATAGAGGAGAAGAATTATACTACCATTCAAAGGGAGGGACTTTCCATGGTCTATGCATTGCATAAATGTTGTCATTACCTGCTAAGAGATCACTTTAGATGTTAGTTGACCATTCTGTGTTTTGATACCTAGTTAATAAGCCAATGTTGGGTGGGGGGGGGGGAGATTTGTCGATGGCTTCTCCTCTTCCAGGAGTTTGAATTTGAGATCGTTACTAAGCCTAGAAGGCTTAATGTTGGATCATATCTTTTATCAAGGATAGAAAATGGGGAAGAACCTAGTAGCTTGGATGATAATTTGTCAGATGCACAATATTTTCTATTAAGATTGCATACAAGTATTACAAAGATATCATCAATTTTTTGTCTATAGGAATACCACCAGAAGGATACAATAAGGTGCAGAAGAAACAATTGATTGTCTAGGCTGCATATTTCCAGTTGATAGCTAGAGAATTATATAAAATGGGTCCTGATTAAATACTTTGGCATTGTGTTCTAGAACACAAGCATCAAATTATTCTTTCGGAAGCTCATGATGGTGTGGTAGGTGGTCACTATAGTGGAAAATCAACTATCTAGAAGATATTACATGGGTGTGCCTATGGTGGCTGACATTGCATGTAGATTTAGCTGAATATTGTAGGAACTATGACATATGTCAAAAAATAGGGAAACCATCTTAACAGGATGAGATGTCATTGATACCACAAATCTCTTTGTATTTAGATTGATATGGTATTTATGCATCAAATATACATTTGGAATGATTACATCATCTCCAACTACTTATTTTTTAAATACATAACCTAAATTAGTGATGACAATTAAGCACCCTAAAGGGTCCCTCCAACATCTCCCCCACCCTTAAATGCTTCTATGTCTAGAATAGAGGAAACATGCAGTAACATCCTCGAGTTTTGCTTCTTCATCCTCCATCTTCAATTTGATTAGTTGGTTGAAGCCTCACCTTTAATCATCTGGTCAATATCACCTCCATCGACTCAGAACTTCCAGGTCTTTTGGCTCTTCTTTCTCTACCATTTCTTTGTCCTTAGCTTTTGATTTCACAATCAAATAACATGTTCTACGATACAACAATGTGGGCATAAATCAATTCAATTTTCCTTTTCGTCATCATCTTTATCATGAAGCTCATTTTTTGTGTGGTGTTTGATGTCTTTTGTTTGAATGTTTTCATTGTCATCTTCTTCTTCCACCAAGATTAAAAATGCTTTCAAATTTTAGTATGTTTCATTCTCATGTCTATGTTTTTCTGAACATGTTTGTATATGTTTTTCTAAACATGTTTGGCTTCTTTTGTCTTGACTCAACTTACAAAAGTTGACTAAAGATTAAATTGATTTACAATGGTAAAAGGGATCACCTGATTTAAAATAAATCTTGTTTCATCCCCTACAAATTTTTTAAGAAGAGTCACTTCAAAGTTTATGAATCAATCGACTCAAAAAATTGACAAATAACTTCATTTGACCATCAACCATATTTTTACATATATTGTTTCTCAAATAAAAATTAATTGGAAACCAAACCTAAAGTTCAACCATAATAGATGGTCGACTAAAATTTGGGTTCTACTATTTAGAAATAAACTTTATTGCAATGGAAACCTTATTTTAAACATTGATAATCTGATAAGATTTAAGGGATTGACCAAAAATATAATCTCAACCACAATAAAGGAGTCCATCAAAAATCATATTTTCTTTTATTCACCTAAGTGACTCGACTATACCAACTATCCTTTATGGTAATCAACTTTATATATGGTTCTACACACATAAAAATAACATGATATTAAATAATATTCATGACTAGATCAAGACCATATAATAAGGGTGCTCTAAAATTTATACTATAAATAAATAATGTCAATGTCATTTTGTATATGCGAGTATAATCGATTCATATGGATGATGTGTCTAGAAATTAGGATCGGTAGTCATATAGTGGATACGCCGCCTTCTTATTTGTATTCGAATGGTTGTAAAATAAATGGATTGTATGCATGCTTTGGTTATTGTGTAGAGGATTTGTATCGCATATATTTGTACTTATTTTGTATTGTATGTGTTTTATTTATTCGAAGTTACTGAAGATAATGTTTTCTCATTTTTACATGTTTTAAAGAATGCTCATTCTTAATTGATATAAAAGTTAAGGCCTTATATATATGAGGAATATAGTTGTTATGTTATGAGAGGAACTAAATTAATAGTGTTGTGTTTTCATGAATGAATGGTAGACAATATATATAAGTGTTTGTTAGTAATACCATGGATATTTCACAATAAGCATCCATTTACTCTTCTAAGTAGGAATTTAATACTTGATGTGGAACGCGCTTAATAGTAAAGCCATGTAATTCTTTGAGACTAATGTTTTGGTGGTTGAGATGAAAATGTTTAAAAAAAAATAACCCCATCACACAAAGTGAAGATTGGATTTGTTACACTAATGTTCTTGTGATTTTCACAATCCCATAAGCAATAACCAAAATCATCAACCCCATATCTAATAAAGGTCCATTTCATGGATTTAATCTTAAGCTTTGTTCTATTTTCTTTATCAATATGGACAAATGCTTTGCAACCAAAAATTCTCATAAATGAGTAGTATAGCTTTTTACCTATCCATGCCTCCTCTGGAATTGCACCATCTAAATCAATCAAAGGACGTTTCTTTATTAAATACATAGTAGTGTCTACAACATCATCCCAAGAGTGTAAGGGAAATCCTGTATGCAATCTCATACACCTTGCACTCTCTATGATCATTCTATTCATCCTTTCTGAAACACCATTTTCTTGTGGTGTTCATGGGACTATCTTCTCTCTATGAATCCCATGGTATGAATGGTAACTATGAAACTCCTTGTTGCAGTATTCACCTCCATGATCATATATGAGACACTTCAATCTTTTCCATGTCTTATTCTCAACCAAATATTTCCACTTCTTAAAAGTAGAAAACACGTCAGATTTCTATCTAATGTAATAAACTAAAGTTTTTATAGTTGCATCATCAATAAAAGTAACATAATAATGAGAGCCACCAAGAGATTATACCTGAGTTGGTTCCCATACATCTGTATGCACAAGCTCTAACTTTTTCGCTCTTCTTTTGTTTACAAATTCTGAGAAATATGACTCTCTTCTATTTTCCATAAACATAGTTCTCACATAATTCCAAACTTACATACTTTAGATCTGGAAGCAATTTCCTTCAGTGGAGAATTTTCATCCCCTTCTCACTCATGTGGCCAAGCCTATGATGCCACAGTGTTGTACTTATTTTTGTGGAATCTACAAGAGTCAAATAATCAATATTATGAGAACATAAATACAAAGTACCTATCCTATCTCCTTTTGAAATTACTAGTGCTTCTTTAGTGATCTTCCACCATGTTTTTTCAAACGTAACCAAACAACCACTATCTCCCAACTTCCCTATTGATATCCAATTTATTTTCATATCAGGAATATTCGTTACATCTTTTAGTTGCCATTGATTTCCATTGTTTAACTTAATCCGTACCTTACCCATTCCAGCAATTTTGCATGGTTCATCATCCCCCAATCAAACATGTCCAAAATCAACTGGAATATAATCATGAAAGAATTTTCGATGGGGTGTAGTATGACACGAAACCCATGAATCTCCTACCCAGTAATCACTAGTATTATCTACTGCAAGGATAAAAAAATATTGTAACGCATTACATGCTACATTAACTTACTAAGTAGTCTCTTGTTTCTCGTCTCATTTCGTTTTTGGAGCTCTACAATATTCCTTTAGATGTTCTCTCTTACCGTAGTTCCAACACTCTATCTTTCCTATTATGGACTTGGCTCTATCATTTCTAGACTTTTTGTGGTTAATTGGTCTCTTTCCTCTCTCCCTTTGTCTTCCCCTTCTCGCCATGGTTAACACATTACCCGATGTCTCACCCGTGCTTTTAATTTGCATGTTCTCACTAAGAGTAAAGCCAACAACATCATCAAATTTAAGAGTGTTTGAACCAAAGAAATAGTTACTTACTTGATGTCTCACCTGTGCTTTTAATTCGCATGTTCTCACTAAGATTAAAGCCAACATCATCATCAAATTTAAGAGTGTTTGAACCAAAGACATAGTTACTTATAGTCATGACCATGCCATTCCATATTTTTGGCAATGAGCACAAGACTAGAAGAGCCCTAACCTCATCATCAAAGTTCACTCCTATAGAACTTGGCTGATTAGTAACCATATTAAATTCATTTAAATAGTCAACAACAAATCCACTTTCAACTAACATCTTCATATTAAATAAATGTTTCATTATAAATACCTTATTGGAAGCTGATGGTTTTTCATAGAGCTTAGCGAATGCATTCATCACACCCTCTATTGTCTTTTCTTTTGAAATATTGAAATCCATTGATGAATCCAGGCACAACCGTATTGTTCCCAGTTCCTTTTTGTCAAGAACGGGCCCATTCTTTGTCCTTCATAGTCATCAACTGTTTTGGTTTTTTGAACAACGGTATGAACATATCATTTTGGTAAAAATAGTCCTCCATTTGCATCTTCCATAACTGGTAGTTTTAGTCGTTAAATTTCTCAACCCTAAACTTTCCTTCTTCCACCTTTGCTCCCACTCGAACCAAGAACCCTTCTCTTTTGTGAGTTTACCATCCAAATAGACCTTTTGGTTGATATCAATTGTTAGAAAAATAGGATCGTAGAGAAACAACAATAAATAATATGCAAATATTAAACACATAAAGATGTTGCAACAGAGACACCAATATAACTTGGTTCACCCAAGATGGGCTACGTCCACATAGAAATTGACAGTCCTTTATTATTATATCGCCCAACAAAATGAAGGGATACAACCTGCAACACGCTCGTTGTACTTCCCCTTAACTTTGTCACAGTCTCTCTCACACAATCACGGAGATCACTTTTACAATGCTACAATACAATACACAACCATATTACAATTCTTTCCTTTTATAGGGGAAATACCATTGGTCACCCAATACCATGGGCCCGTAAACTATTGGCTAAAAAACATCCCAGAAAATTTCTTTCAGGGCCTTTTTCCCCTAAAACCCCTTTCTTGGAGGTGCTTCCCCCATTGGCCCACAGACCCCTCGCACCCCCATATTAAGACGAGTGTACAATAAAAATGGTGTACAAACACAACTAAACAATAACATCTCTGAATCAGGAATATTAGGCTCCACAACAAACAGGCTTTGTGGCCTTACAACAACCACAAAATTACCCGCCATGCCATCATATAGAAAATAAAACCAAAACCTAATTTCATTACCCAAAACCTAGATACACATCTTTTGTTATGGCTCTATCTTCGATCTATGTATTCCTCTTTCTCTATCCCTTTTCCTCTATGGGATGGTGCAATATAATGCTGGTCACTTATGACGCATGTGTTGCAATGGACTTCTGGAAAAATAGAAATCTAAATGTCAAAAAGAAATAGTAGAGGTACCTACACAACTTTTTGGAATATAGCATAAGAATATGAAACGTGGACAATTGGATTACCTTTCGGAATATATAACTATTATTTATGGAAACTAAGTATAAATTCCAAAAAATGAGGTTCTTCTAAGGTTGGCATGTTATTTTTTTCCCAAAAAATAATGAATATGTTTGCGTTGGTCCATGCGTTCGGTATGCAAATGGTGGAATTTTATGAAAAAATTATAGAGTTGTAGATAACAGGTGTGTCTAGTGCAGCGTTATTTTTCCATATTGATTTATGATATTTTTTTTTTAAATTAAGGAAGTGAGTGATGCTTTAAAATGACAAGGTCGAGCATTGGTCCATGACATCTTGGGCTTAACATAGTCAATGAATGATACTTATTTTTAGGATGTATGTCTTTGTGTCTTCTTATGCGTGTTATTTTTCATTTTCTAAATAGGTGAGCCAATCAAAAGTTATAGCCAAAGAAAATAGCCTACATTTTGTGTTAGATTGATGTTTGTCCATTTAAAATTAAATAAAAATTAGAAAAAGATAATAGATTTAACAAAAATTACATATTCAAAATCTACATACAGAGTTACACAAGTGTGTGAATTTTCATTAGCAGTGGACAAGCCTGGCATATGCAAAATCATGCAAAAAATAGTAGAAGTGGTACAAAACAAATTTTCTGCCATAATACACTCCAAACCACTTGGTTTGACAACCCGAACCTAAAACCAAAGCAGCCAAGTCATCCACCACATAAGTTGGAAAAAAGGTACCCGCCAAAATTCAAATTTTAAAGCAGTGCGTACACGCAACAAAGACGTGTGCGCATAGTTTAAAAAGTAACACATGCGCACTAAAAGTGAGATCGTGCTTCTGAGTGTGTATGCGTTAAACACGAGTGTGCGCATCTATTTAGTATTGAAACTTTGCTTTGATTTCATTTTCAAGCATCTCAAACCCCCCTCTCCCTAATTGTAACAATGATGATGATGATGAGGATGAGGATGAGGATGACGACGACGATGATGATGATGATGATGATGATGATGACTATGACAATGATGATGAACAATGATGATGGTGATGATAATGAGAATGATGATGATGATGATGATGATGAGGATGATGACTATGATGATGATGATGGGGAGGATGATGATGATAATAGTGATGATGAGGAGGAGGAGGAGGATGATGATGATGACGATGATGATGATGAACAATGATGATGATGATGATGATGAGGATGATGATGATGATGATGATTACAATGAGGAGGATGATGATGACTATGGCGATGAGGATGATGATGATGATGAGGATGAGGATGATCATGACGATGAAAACGAAAATGATGATGATGATGATGATGAGGATGATCATGACGATGGAAATGACAACGATGATGATGATGATGATGAAGATGACCATGACCATGATGACCATGATGATGAGGATGATCACTATGATGATGAGGAGGAGGATGATATGATGATGATGGTGATGATGATGATGATGATTATGATGATGAGGAGGAGGAGGAGGAGGAGGAGGAGGAGGAGGATGACGATGACGATGACGATGACGATGATGATGACGACGACGATGATCATGACCATGATGATGATGATGATGATGACCATGACGATGATGACCATGATGATGATGATGATGAGGATGATGATGCCAATGATGATGATGAGGATTATGACTATGATTAAGATGATGAGGATGAGGATGATGATGATGATGATGAATAATGATGGTGAAGATGATGACGATGATGAGGAGGATGATGAAGATGAGGATGAAGATGATGATGATGATGACGGTGATGACGCCACCACCGACGACGACGACAACGACGATGATGATCACAATGACTATGACTATGATGATGATGATTATGATGATGATGATGATGATTACGATGATGATGATGAACATGATGATCATGATCATGATTATGATGATGATGACCATGATGATGATGACCATGATGATGATGATGACCATGATGATGATGATGAGGATGATGATGAGGATGAGGACGATGATGATGATGAGGATGAGGAGGATGATGATGAGGATGATGAGGACGATGATGATGAATAATGATGATGAATGATGATGATGATGATGATGATGATGATGACGACAACGATGACGACAACAATGATGATGTTGATGTTGGTGAACATGAGGATGATGACCATGGTGATGATGATGATGATGATGATGATGATGATGATGATGATGATGAGAATGATGACGATGATGATGATGATGATGATGAGGATGATGGCTATGATGATGATGATGAGGATGATGATGATGATGATGATGATAATGATGATGAGAATGATGACGATGATGATGTTGAGGATGATGACTATGATGATGATTATGAGGAGGATGATGATGATGACGATGATGATGATGATGATGATGAACAATGATTATGATGATGATGTTGATGATGACGATGACAATGACTATGACTATGATGACGATGATGATGACGATGATGAGGATGATGATGACTATGATGATGATGATGAGGATGATGATGATGATGATGATGATGACAATGACGATGACGATGACGATGACGACGATGATGATGACCATGAGGATGATGCCCATGATGATTATGATGAAAAATGATGATGATGATGATGACAATGATGATAATGATGATGATGATGATGAACATCCTCTTCCATTTCACTCTCTATCATTATTTGGTAAACCTTTTGTCTCTATAGATCACAAAAACCTACTTATGACACCCATATCCCATTTAAATACCTACAAAGAACTCGTACAAGGGGCTCATGTGTTGGTTCAAGGACTTGTTGAAGGCTCATAAACATTAGAACGTTCAACAATATCATGATGTATTACACATTAGAGTAGTTTATCATGGTGATTGAGCCCTAGAAATGGTGTTTGTTGCCTAAGGCCCTAATGATATTTCTCTTCCCCCCCCACTCCCCATCTCTCTACTCTCTCTCTCTCTCCCACACACATAGAATACGTCATGCTACCTTATTTATAGCCTAAGGCCCAAATGATCTTGCTCTACCCTGCTCTCACTCTCTATATTTCTCAGTAACCATCCTCGTCTCTCTCTCTCCCTCTTTCTCTCTCTCTCTCTCTCACACACACACATAGAACATGTCACCCATCCTTTCCCATAACGATCGAGCATGTTGTACCTCAAATGACCATGTACAAGGTGAGCGAATCCATTGTATGTTTTTCAGTTACGATATAAATTTTAGAGGGATATTGGTGCACCATATATATGTTATTGACTAAGGGCTTAAGATCATGTGTTATTGACCATGGTCGCCACTATCGCTACTGTCGTGACCATGGTCTCCACTATCACTACTGTCGTGCTAGGGCTTAAGGCCATGTGTTATTGACCTTTCTCACCACTAAACCTTTTTTAAACCTTGACACCCATCCTTGGTCAGTGTCAGAGGCCTCCCTTACCCTCCACTAGCCATAGGTAAGGATCCTAAGACCTCATAATGGAATCCATGGGCCTAAGAAGAAAGTAGTGGTGAAGACTATATTGTAAAAATACTCGTACATGTGTGAATACCAAGACATTGTTGAAGAAATTTAGTCAAGTTAAATGGGATAAATGTTAGTGAGTTAATGATGTAAATGTTAGGCAGCAGCGCGTGTGTGTTATGCGGGTATGCGTAGACACACATGCATGCTTCTATATGAATGTGTGCACTCCTAGACATGCGTGCATGCACCTGTTGTTAGTTAAAAAAATAGATATTTGCTTTCTTGGGTTTGCTATAGATTTTCATGGGTTTTCTACCATTGTTCACGTATTTTGTGGTCCTAAACTTTGTAATTTGGCTCACAATCAATCATCAATTGGATACCCTTTGATCTATTGGATAGAAGATCTCTCTTGGAATCTAACAAACATATTCAGTGGTCTTGGAAGTTACTGGATAGATCAAACTACAAGTTTTCATTGCAAGAATAGATCATTTTGAATAGGTATGGTGAAATGTAAATAATTGTTTTCATTTACAAGATTTGAGATCATTTCATTGATTTATGTTTTATCATATGCCTACAACAATTTGAGACTCTTATCTCTTATTGTAACACCCCAGTTTCAACCCCCAATTGCATTAAATTATATATGATGTAAATAGCATTATTAAATCATGGTGTGGAGCTCAAGGCAAAGGCCCCACCATGGATTTAGCATTTTACGTTTCAGAAATCAAAATCAATGCCGATGGTTATTGTGCTAGTCAATGACACTATATAATTTTCTACATCATGTAAATACGCAATTAATAAAATACCCACAACTCGCTATGTCAATGCAACATTAAAGAGATGGGGGCATGATTTCACAAGGAATGGGGGGGGTATTCAAACCTTAGAGCCAACGAATAAAATCCAAATGTCAAAGGGAAAACCCATCAAGCTATCAACTACCTTTCTTGTCTTATTTACCCAATCATTTATTACTTCCAGAAATTGGTTGAGTTAGTTATTGCATGGGGATGGAAAGAGTATGGAAGTCCAAATTCGAATTGGAGAAGCCATCAGTTTTTGGGAAACATGATTTTGACTTATGGTGAAAGCTAACATAAAAAATTCCTTTCCATTCCTTCATGCATCCACTTTTTTATCCTCCTCATGTTTTTGGAGCTGTTGTGCATTCCCCATTCACATTTTTGCAGTTTCCTTTGTTTTCCCCATGGCTGGAAATTTTTTTTGTTAACATTCAGTGGCTGGGATCTCTTGTGAGCATTTTGGTTGTTGTTTTCCTCATTGCCTGGCTGAGAAAAACCGTCTTTTGGTGTTGCATAGTCAAGGGGGAGTGTATCCACAAATTGGGGAATTGAAGGGCCCATTTTTTCCCACGTGAAGCCCATAGAACATTTCTAAAATGAATTGCTCATCCTAGGTCATTTGTTTCCAATTTTACTAGTCTGTTTGGGTTGCAAACCCATCCCTTTTGGTTGTGTTCTATGGATGGGAGGGTAGACCCATGATTTGGGTGTGAATAGAGGTTGTTTTCTCCTTTGGAAGGCCATCAAACGCTTTCTGAGGTGATTTGGTCACTTAGGTCATTTTTCCCCATTTGGCATTTTCGATTTTGGGTTTTTTCCATACCCAGAACTTGTCTTTTACTGTGTAGTGCATCCTTGTGTTGTATTGGTTGAGTAAGTCCAAGAACCCATCTGTTATTGGGCTGACTGTGTTTGGATGTGATTATTAGCTTGACTGTGGATGTATAGTGTTGTTCTTGGTGAGTCTATGTCCCCTAGTTCCTTGTGGGAATCATGCCCAGCTCGAGGGTGGTAGTGATGTTGAGAGATTAAGGAGAACGCTAGCCTATGGTTGGGTGGAACATTGCAATGACATAGCTAGTTGCAGACAAGCTTCTTCATAAGATAAGTATCTCTTGTGTCAATCTCTTCATTTGTATTTTCTTAATGAAATATGATGAACATGTTGAATGCTTACATAAATGTAATTGCTTCCATTGTATATTTGTACATGTTGTTAGTTGAATGTATTTTATTATCATGTTCATGGGACTTAAATTCCCTGGGTTTGATAGCATCATGGTTGCATTCCCTCTCTGGTAGAGTGGTGGGGACATGACACTTATGTTTTATGTTTTATCATATCTCTTGAGACTCTTATCTCTTATGTTTTATGTTTTATGTTTTATCATATGCATTGATGAAGTTATCTCTTAAGACTCTTCAATTTGAAAAAAACCCTTTAAAGCAATCATGGGAGAGGGTCCATATTGAATAGTTCACCAAGTTTTCCATATTCTCTATACAAGATGAAGTATGCAATGTAGACCAATAATGATTTTCACATGAATATATTTTGATTTCCCATGAGGATGGCATATATGAGGTTCTCTCTTGAGACTCTTCAATTTGTATAAAAACCTTGGAAGTAATCATGGGAGAGGGTCCATATTAAATAGTTCACCAACTTGTCCATGCTTTCCTCTTCATTTTACATTTATCATAACATTCCTTTGAGCTTGATAGGGATGCCTCTACTATTGTAAAGGAAAGTTTCCTATGGCTAGGGTTTAAGAGGCCATCAATGTACTGGGGTTGAAAGGTGGATGCAAATGGTTTTGCAAGTAAATACGAGCAAGTTCAAAGATTAGAATGGTCCATACCTTAGCCAAATGAAGGTTGATCCAAGCATACCTTTAATACTCTTCTTGCTCCTCTCTCTCCTCTTGCTCCAAGAGACCATCAAAACGAATTATACCTTCCTCAAACAAAATAAACTATATGAAAGGAGATTATATTCAATGAAACAAGAAAACATAATTTGATAAATAACATCATATAATCACAATCAGAGATTCAATATACAAGACACATTGATTTGGGAAGAAGAAGGACATCACATCTTTATTAATCTTGAAAACAAGTACAAGTATACCTTCTCTTCAAGTTTGGCACCTCACAAAACCTTGATCTAGTTCTGTTGCTTCTCTTCTCCAAGGAACTTAGCCTCCAAGCTCGGAAACACAAGGAGAATGCTTCTAGGGAAAAAGTGTGGGTAAAGAGAGCTCCAAATCCTCTAGCATAACAATGTAAAGATTCAAGTCCCCTCTCATGGACCTCCCTACCTCTATTTATATGCTTAAATAAGAGTTAGGTTTGAAGATAAAGTAGTTACAACTGAAGGAGTCAGTTGCATAACTACCCAAACTACCTGTTGGTAGCTAGCAACAACCTCTTCACTTCTCAATAAGATGAAGAGAGATCATCTCTTTCTATGATTTACCAATTTAAAATTATAAAAGAGCACCTTCAGAGTCTATGATTCTGAAGGAGCTCTCAATCAAAAAAGAGTAAAGTGATATTTTTAAAAGTTGGTGAAAAAATGCGTGTGAACTTGGAAATTAACAACTGTCAGTTAGTTTCATAAATTTTCATGTAATTATTTCAATCATTAAAATAAATTTATGTGACTTAAGAAATTTAAAAGAATAGTGTGCCAAGGGTAAATCAATAAAATACATCTTGTGTTTAAATTGGATATGAGTGAGGCATTACTAGCCCTAAGTTCATGGAACTAAAGGTGACTTTTAAAGTTTATATTCCACGTAATACTTTACTATGATTTTTGTAAATATTAGTTAATGAATACAATGAATTTTTATGTAGGAATATTTCACATACGATAGTTCTATCATTTAATATCCTATCAATCTAATGTTGGACATTCAACGATAGGATGTTTAAAAGGTT
>LPNX010477691.1:243694-286882 GCA_001517045.1 Pseudotsuga menziesii
CATATCATAGAGATTAAAAATAGCCATTTCGTTAGCTGTCATGCCAACATTATAATGTGTAGTTTCATCACTATATCACATTGAGTACCACCACCTTTCACGACAAAATTTGGGAAAAACTATTAAGGTGACAGAGTGTATGAGAGCCATATGTCAAAATGATAAACACTTGTTACTCGGATCACTGAGTTGGCATAGAAACGTGGCTTGCACCTCATGACCAATCGACAACTGTAAATATATGTGGCTTTGTATTAACAGAATTGAATGTTGATAATCATGTCATTTCATCATGATGTACAAAGTTCATTATTAGCCACTATCCATAATCAATGTTTGAAATCTCGATCCGTCAATCACAAGATCTCTGGTACGCCAATTTGATTAAATATCACTGGTAGTTATGTCTAAGTCGTGGTTAAACCTGCATATGTTTTGATTCAATGTTAAGTTGCAGCTCTCATCATTACTAAAGTTCGGCTAAAATGGCAAGTTCAAAGATCTCATATCCATCAGATCCAAAGCATGCGAAGTCTACACCTCATGTCATTCGTTTGGGTACCTATTCCCTCCTTGTTCACCTCTCCGTTCATTTCAGTTCGAAGCTAGGAGATCGTGGAGGAAACTATGGCTCCTCTGAACCGTTATGAAATCTCTGGCGTTGAACTCATAGAAGCCAACGAGAAGGTAGCTCTACGATTCGAGAAAATTGGGTGGGGGGAATTCTTTAGAAGTTTCAACGGCCATCATGCAGAAGTAACTAAAATGTTTGCCATGAATTTGAAGGACGACATTGTGCAGATAGGGAGTTTTGAGTTTGTTATTAATGAAGACAAGATAGCAACAGCGACATAGCTACCATAGGTGGGAGAATGCTGGTTTAAGGGTAGCAAGGTAAATAAGAAGAGATGTTTATCTCTGTTGTTGCCTTTGCCAGAGGATACCAAGCTGAAAGTAGGTGTCCCTGTTAGTTTTTTGAAGCCCGAATGGAGAGTTTATTACGAGATATTGGTAAGGTACGTGTCCTGTGACCGACGTTTCTCCCATTTGCACTATTACCGTTTAATATTGTTGTTAGCGTTCCAAGATTGTAAGCTCAATTTGCCATTCTATTTGTTGTAAAGCTTTAAAAAAATGTCTCAGGCAGTTAGAAGTTTTAGTAACCCTGATAGAAGTCTTTTCCATCATGGGTTAATCAAAGTTATCTTGCAATATCAATTATCTGCAAATGGCAAGTCCTGGGATAGTTTTTTAACCGACTGTCAGTTGGGGCCAACGCAGTACTGGCCGAATCCCTCCCCATGAATTCGTAAGAAACGAAAAGCCATAAAATCTGAGGTTAATAATACTTCTGAAACTGTATCAGAAGTAAAAGGGTTCAAGGAAGTCAGTATACCCATAAACGATGGGATTAGTAATGATAATGACAGGAATACAGCCCCTTGCGATGCTAAATCAGTCTTGAATCAACCCTTATCTGGTGAAAGTCATAGCACCCCTGCAGAAATAGAAGAAAGATTAACCAAAAGTAAAACTGAAAATCTATTTGAAACAAATAAACCTCATGAATATAGCAGAGAATCTATGCGTAGATTAGATCATCTTGCTCAGATTTGCTATGATAAGGAAGGGTTTGGTTTTTAAAAACTATCGTTTTCAAGAAGGGTTACGAGGAGCATGTACAGTACCCATACGATTTCGGGTCCTATAGTTAATCAACAGGCTTCTCAGCCTGCAGTCATCAATATTGAAGATGACATCCCGTCATCTATCCCTGATACAATTAATGTAAATAATCCTACTTTCGTACAGGGTATGATGCAAAATCAGGCAAGGCCGAGGTTACTCAACCAGGTATAGACACAGATATTGCAGACCCTGAACCATCGTCTAGTCAGTATATTGACAGCCCTATTTCTCCTCAGGTAACCAATGAAGATGAGACTCTGCAGCATGTACTAGATAATGCATACCAGGATAAAATTACGGAGTTAAAGTGTAAACTCAAGCATTGCCTATCCAGTACAGCGTTGTTAGAAGAGGAAAGTAAAACATTTAGAGAAGAGTTACTGGATTGGATCCGCAGATGGAAAGAAGTAAGTGCTAAAAAGAATCAGTATAAAAAATCGAAGAAGTAAATAATAAGTACAAACCAGCACCTACTTGAAAGAATTGAAAAACAAAACGTAAAGATTGTCAGGTTAAAGGCTAAGTTGACTGAAGCACGAAGAGTTATCTCTCTTCAAAGTAGAACATGAAGGTTATTCTCATTTTCCTGGATCATATTTACTGTTAAAATAGGTAATGACATGTTTTGTAATACATGCCTGTAAAATCGCAGATTTTATAGGCACGCATTAAAAATCTTAGTTTATTTTGTTAAATTTATTATAAACAGCTTTAATGAGATTCTTCGTTGGTTGAATGCAGGTGGGTTTATCATCATTCTTCTGCAGAATTTCAGGACGTTGTTAATACGTTGGCATGGAGATGTGGCTGTTTGTTACGAGCTGGAGTTTCAACAATGGACAAGAATCTTCTAAAATACATGGACCCAGGCTAGTCATTTTCTGTTTATAGTGACAGGTGTGATATAAGAGATTAGATTCTCTTTTTAGTTAGATGAACCCTATAATGTTGTATGCAACATTAATAGGGAAAACTGAATCGTAGTGTTATAAAAGGTAGAGATTTTGATGAACAAGGGATGGAGTGTTTGAAGAAAATGTACTGGAATTATATCTTGTTGCTGATGTTATTTCATTCCTGAAGTTGAACCTTTGGATGTGAATACTATTGGACATCTACAGATTGATACCGTTACTGGTATTTTTTTTTTGGAAATATTATATATATTTCAAGCTTATCTTCTTTCTTAATATTAACATAGTGTGCTTTGATATACTGATGTTTAATTACATTTTTCACTTTATCAACTCAAGATAGCAATTTGAATGAACATATCATTATGATTATGTTTATTAGTATTTTTACAATAAACTTAAGCTATAATGATATTCTCTTCTGTCTGTTTAAAATTTCATTTATATGTTGACAGTGATTTTGTAAGAGACATTATCTTTAAGTTCAATTCGCTATGTTGAAAATTAATTATTAATTAATCTCAGAAAGTTAGAATAATTGTTTATTTTCAATTATTTTGTTTCTGTTGTTATATAACAGAGTGACTTAGTATTCATTATTTAAATGTTTCTATTTAAATTGTGTTCTAGTCTTCCTATTAATCTTTTATTAATTAATAATTAATCTAGTCTTTAAATACGCTCTCAGCTGAGATAGGATAATTAGAATAGATAGAATAGTTCAGTTTAAATTTTATTTTGATATAGTTTAATGAACAGCTATTAAATCAACTTACATACTTTATATAAGTTTTTTTTTTTATATTCAGAAAACTTCTCAAAATCAGAGTCTTTCCTTAAGAAAGCAACATTAGATAGTTTAGATAGTAGAAATTATTTATAGGACTTACTTAGATAGAAATAACACTAGTATAGGCTAGATTTTGCTGGTTTTATTATCTCCTTAAGAGATAAATCAGCTGGTAGCAGGATCACAACCTGCGAGGTTTTGTTAATTCAAACACATCGGACGCTGCTTTAAGCTGATTGTGTGGACAAAACCTCCTTATTGGCCTTGATTAGAAAAATCAGGCCAACACTACCCGAATTTCAAAATACGTATATTTTTGACATTTTCAGGAGGCGTACGCGTGTTGTAGAGATAATAGTCATGTACACAAGGAGGTATATGTGGGTTTCAATGCATAAAGTCACGTATTTAAGGTGTACGTGACTATTATATATAGCAACTCGTGTATGTAAGCAGGTTTCCTTAAGGAAACACGCGTACACATCAAAAGAGCTCATTTTTAGGGTATTTCTGGGCATTTTCAGACTTGGGTGTCTTCTGGAAAGTTTTAGCTAACTAAAATATCTTTCCAATAGTACAAAGATGAGGTCAAAGAGAGTTACAAAAGTCAAGATATGGGTCCTCCAATTTAGGTGTTTTTTCAGTGACTTTCATGAAGTGTCGTCATGGAAGTGTCGACATGCAACGAAATCATGGGAAAGTGGCCACAAGTAGAGATGTGTCATTTTTAGCTATAATAGATGCCCCACTAATGTATGAGGTTAGAGGGGAAGACGACAGCTGAAATACATTATAAAGGAAATAGCTAAGTATGGAGAGAGCAGAGAATCCAAGATCAAAAAGCTCGAACAAAGGTACCTGAAAGAGAGATAAATGTCAGACAAAACTAATCTGTGGGACATAAAAGTCCATATACAAATCATCGCCATAAATATACAGGTGGATCCAAAATATGTATAACTGATGAAATTATCATGGTCTCTCAATATGCAAAAAGGTGCCATATCAAGTCTAAAGGAGTCATGGCCACAAATGAACAAGGTGGATCCATGCTCAACAATTGCTCATAGCCACAAGAATACAAGGTGGATCTATGTCTCAGAAAAATGTCATATAAATTGAGACAAGGTCTTGCGCGGCTTGGGCAATAGCAAAATGATGATGCTATTGTTGACCCAAGGTCTTCAATCCAAACCACCCAAAAAAGGTACGAATCCTAACCATGTGACTAAAGGAGCTGAATTCAAACATGGAGGAAACCGTTTGATTACTAGTCAATGATGAGAACCATTAACAAATGCGAGGGAAACCACCATTAATGAAAATGGTCCCCAAGGTACCTAGTACATTCTAACAAGTGTGAGTACAAGGACTTGAAGAATCCATTGAGAAGGAGTCATTAAGGTATTCCCACTACCCAATAGCAAGGGAATTGCTGCTGATGACTACAATCCCCAAGGTACTGTCATAAACTGTAAATCTCATCCCCAGAGCAAGATGTGTTGCAGTAGAAAGGAAGAGATCTATTGGAAGGAAGGCATTAAGGCATCCTTCATCATCTAACATGAGGTAAGTCAAATACTAATTGGGTCTGGAATTGGTACTGAATTTCATGACAAGGACCGCCAAAGACATGATGTAATGAACTGATACCAGGGAATGGTCGACACAAAAGGTCAAGGCAAATGTAGAATGGTTGAAAAAAGTTTAATCCTTGAACAGTGAGCATGACACAAAAGTGACATAGGCAGCTTTTGACACAAAAGGACCAACGACACAAATCTGCAATGTAGGAGACATGGCCAGATTCCCCATATAATTGGAAAAGAAACCAACGGGAGGAGTAAAAAACTATGAATTAGGTTAAGGTAAAAACACTAGGACCCAACTGTTGATAGACTCAAAACTGGTGCTTTGTTCAAGGAAACACAACTTGCTACCATGATGTAAAATACGTGTGAATGAACTTTCCTTCGCCTCTTTCTTGTAAAGGTTTAACGAGTCCAAGAAAGCAAACTTGGGACCATATTCATTTTTGGCAAGCTCGAAGAAAAGACAGAAGAATGATTGATAAAGAACTTATTCATCGATTTTACGAGCCCAAACTAGTACAAGCTCGATGGTGTTTTCATAGTTTAGAGAGTCTGAAAACTCCAAAGAAGACTCCAAGGGGGTGCTTTTTCATATAATTTAGTCTCTTGAGGCTGAAAAAGTATAAAACAAACCACAGAAGAACTCTGCTAGCTTCCGAAGAAGTAAGGCGCACCTTTTTCGTATTTAGTCGGGAAGGTTTGAAAAAGGTTAAATTACCACCTACCCAATGGTCCTTTAAAAGCAGCATATAGCCTGAGTTTTACGAGTGTGAAGGAAGGCAAGATCACTCAGAAATATCCATTTGAATATGAGAAATTGGGCTTACAACAATAAACTCAGTGCTTTGTTCTTTAGGGTTTAACGAGCATGACAAAGACATAAAGTACACTCAGAATATTTTTCATGTTTGGGTCTAGAGCACAAAAAAGAGAAAACTAAGCTCATACTGGGGGGTCCTTTTCCGTAAATTTAGTCCCTCGGGTCTGGAAAAGTGATAAACCTATGCCTGAGAATATTGTTCTCAATTCCGAAAAAAAGAAAGTGTTCCTTTCTCATATTATTCCACATGGTCCGAGAAAGTGATAAACTACCACCAATGTGGATGCCCATTCACATATTCTTAACAATCCTGAATGGAAAAGTTTACTTGGCAGTCAAATATATTTTGAGGAGTTTGACCTAGGCCTAAAGAAACTCAATATCTTTCCCATGAAGTTTTAACGATTCCGGAAAATTCAACTCGTGGCCTCCTTACTGCTTTTAACGAGCTCGAAGGAGAGCAGAAAGAATGCTCTAAATGCGAGGATACGAGTGTTAGGGGCAAGCGAAACTAGTTCAAAGTGTAAGGAACAAACCTATGCATAATGCAAGGAACATGAGCAAGATAAATACACACAGGGAAATTCTCCTCAAGGTAAAGGGTGTCAAGTTGCAAAGTAAAAAGGATACAAGGCTGAGCGATGATGAGAGCAAAGATGAGGACTTATACAACGAGCTAAAAGCGTGAAAGCAGGCATCAGGCTCATAAGTGCAAACATAGCACATGCAATGCAATTACAACTTGAACAATAAGGTGAGGCTAGTAAATAGTTGTGAATCCAACTACAAATCCTGTCTCCAAGAAACAACAACATCAGAATCATATTCAGAAGAAAAGATCCAATGCTGGTCACTTTGGTAGAATCACATGTGACTTTGCTATCTTCTACAAAAGGTAAAGTAAAGGAAGAATCAACTGAAGAGGATTCTATAGCACCAAGGCTTAAGGGATTACAATCAGTAAGATCAACCTCAGAAGGAGAGAAAAAATCAACAAGGGAGATAGAGTCTGTAAGAGAAAAATCAGTATCAAAGGAGTTGAAAATTTCAAAAGAAAAATCAAACTCATCAGGATCACTGACTTTCTGTTCAAAGGAAGAGTCAAAAGACTCAACAAGACCAACATAAGAAGAAAGGTCAGGATTACTAAGAAAATCAGGGTTAGACTTGTCACAACTGAACCAACATCCAATAGAAGGTCAAACTATATCAAAGACTCTAGGAAGACTCCATCCGAAGGAAGGAGATCATTCGAGATAGGACACATGTCTAAACTTTCAAATGGATCAACAGAGTGGAGAGCATGCTCCATAGTCTATATAGGATGACTCACTTGTTAAACTGCTGGGACCAAGTACCGAGAAGGTAAGCATGAAAATAGAGGCTGCTTCTTAGTAGAAATTGAACGCAAAGGACATAAGGCCACATAGCTCACATGTGGTGGGGTAGTGTCTATAGAAACACTGGGAATTAATAAAGGAAAGTCCTGGTCTCTAGTTGGGTCAAGAGATGGATCAAGAAAATCCAACTAATCGATAGTTACAATTTATTCGCCATGATTAAAGTACATTACACGAAAGAATGTTGACACCACATCTTGCATGGCATAGACATAATCATGACCAAGGAGCATATTGAAGTCCAAGGGGTCTTCTATCACCATGAAGTCAAATAAGATGATCTTCCCACCCAAAGTAACAGGTATTTGAGCAAGAATTCCCAAGGCTATACAAGTTCTTCTATCAAACGCCAGTAACTAACTAGCAGTCGAAACAAGGCTGGGAGATCCCATGCCTCACCAAGCATGAGCATACAAGATACTAACTGATGCTCCTTCATCAACAATACAACGAGAAATCATGTATTGTTCAACTTTGACCTTTATGTGGAAAGGTGCATCAAAAGGAAGGAATGGCTCAACTAGGCTATCCCAATCAAAGGAAGCAATCCAAGAGCTTGGTGGGGGTTGATCCAAAACAAGTTCAGTTCCCCCTTGTTCAGTAAGTTATGAACTAGTAGTGAAGAAAATATGACAGCTAGCAGACATTTCACTCTCCAAAAAAAGAGTGGGATTGATTGATAGTGGAATCGATTCAACCGCTTCATGAAAGTCACACTCCAAAGGGAGAGTGGGATTGACCAAAGGTGACATTGGTTCAATCACATCAAGATCACTCTCCGAAAGAAGAGTGGGATAGACCAAATATGAGATTGGTTCGACCACTTGATCAACCAAAGGTTGAGTAGGTTTTTGAGAAACTATAGGTTGTTCAAAAGAAGGAAATTCTTGAGTCTCATACCACACTCTTCGCACCTTTGCGATAGCAAGGAACTGGTGAGTAAGATGATCTCCCTCACATAAATTACAAGGGAACTTAAGTTTGCACTTCGAACGACCATTTTTCTCGACAGTTTCAACATGACTAGCAGTGGAGGACTGTTTTCTCTCAGCATGACCTACAGAGGCTGAGAGTTTTCCCCTAGAATGAACTACAAGGGCTGGGTGACTGGGTCCAACTCGACTAAGAGAGGTTGGTTGTTGAAAAAATTCAAAATGTTAAAAAATGGGATGACCATGAAACCAAACTCTTCGCACTTTCATGATAGAAGGGCATTTATAAGTAAGGTGATCTCCCTCACAAAACGTACAAAAAAACTTCGGATTGTGTTTTGAATGGGTATTCTTTTCAACAATGTCAACATGACTCGTAGTGGCTGACAGATTGTATTCAGCATGAACCACAGAGGCTGAGAGACTACCCCCAGCATGACTTGCAGAGGCTAAGAGACTGGGTCCAACATGACTTGCAGAGGTTGTACAGGCATCACTAGCATGAACAACAGAGGCTGAATGGTTAGGATCAACATGCTTTGCAGCAGTTGAGTGTGTTCCCCCAGCATGAACTACAGAGGCTGGGTGAATGGATCCAACATGACTTGCAGAGGTTGGATGGGGAGGTTCAACTTGAACATCAGAGGTTGAATGGGTGCCCTCAGCATGAAATTTAGAGGCTGAGTGACTGGATCCAATGTCACCTCGAAAGGTTGGAAGGATCCCACTAGCATGATGAACAGAGGTTGGATGGTGAAGATCAACATGACTTGCAAAGTTTGAGTGCTTAGATCCAACATGACCTACAGAGGTTGGATAGGTGCCCCCAGCATGAACTGCAGAGGCTGGGTGGTGAGGTTCAACTTTACTTACAGAGGTTGAATAGGTGCCCCCTTGCTTATGTGCCTTCTTTCTATTCCTTCTTCTTTTACTCCTTTTAGATTGTCAGTTACTAGTATTAGTACTTTCACCGCATGAGGCAGAAGGAGGAGGATAATCAACTACAGGTGAAGGGGAAGAAGTGTTTTTATGCCCTTGATATAAGGAGCTTACTTGAGAAGCATCAGGAGCATTCAGGGCAGTTGGAGCTAAAAACAACCACACCAGTAGCCCTAGGGTGAATCCAGGCAGATTCAAGGTGGCCATCAAGGGAACACCAACATTCCCTATGAGAGGAATAGTACAAGGAGTTCCAAGCATGGGAATCTCTTGGTTAGTGTTCAAAGGAGTGTTAGCCATAGTTTCAAGCAACAAGACAAAGTCTGAGGTTGATAGGAAGCCACAAGTACAAAGCATACACCTGAAGGAAAACTAAGTACAGACAAACCACATAGCACTCACTAAAAATTCCTAAAATCAAACAGACAAATAGGTATAAGAGACACTTTCCAAAAGAAAGCTGATAGACAGTTACTTGGAATCCCTATAGATGTTCTTAGGCACAAGCAGAGGAATCACCCACCACCCTCCCACACCTTCTACTGGGGTTACCTTCCAATCCCATCCAAGTTCAACTAGAAATAGCCTTCCAATGTACCTGTGTATGAACCCTAGATGTCAAAGAGACTAAAGGATACCTTAACTATATTGATAGTCTGGGGGGACAGTTGTAAGACTGGTTCATATGCATGGGCATGGTAGGAAAGCCCAAAACCCCTAGACGCACAAAAACCTTTGTCTACACTTTGACAAGGAATCGGAGGGTTATCTCCTTAGTCCAAGCCTCCACGCGGCCTCATGCTTAACTCCCATTTGAGAGGAGCTTCCCAGAACAATCAACATACAAAAGGGTTTAACTAGTGATTAGCCAATTACGTCTGAAATTTAATACTTGTGGAGAGTTAAAACTCCCTAATCCACAAGTCTAGCCTGAGCTAGTTGGTGTATGACCCTATAAAATAAAAATTACTAATAATTTTTAAATTATATCGTTTATTTTAAGGGTTGTTTTTAGTCATAGGGTAAATGGTGTGAAACTTATGTGGTGTTTTGACTCAAAGTTGAAACAAAATGACTAAGCAAAGAGAAATGAAATGCAAAAAGCAAAAACTATTCTCTTTCTTTTTCAAATAAAAACTTGAAAGCCACAAAAGAACAAATTCTTTTTATTTATTTTTTCAAAAATAATGATATGCAGTGCATTAAAGACAAAACTCTAATCTACATGCATATTAAACAAGTAAATGTTCTTTTTATTTTTCTTTTATAAATGCAAAATAAAAACAGCCTATCAACTAATGTAAGCAAAGCAAATAGACAACTACACTACACCCCACAAACAAACCCTAGGTTTCTCTAAAGTTGGATACAACCTCTCTTGGAAGGAAGGCTCACAAAAGTAAACAAGCCAAAAACTTTGGGATGAAGAGACTGAGCAATAAGAATAACATAAACAAAGGTCAAGAAGTCCCAAGTATCAATCTAAACCTACAAATAAAAGCTGCTCAGTACCTTGTCCAACAAGGTCAAGCTAAAGAAGGAGGTGGGGGGGAAGGAAACAAAAACAAGTTCAAAGACTTGAAAGAGACTTACAAGATATACAAAGAGCACTTAATAGAGATAAAACAACCTATCATGAGTCATGCACATGCAGAGGACCCTTGAAGACCCTACAAAATTCCTCAAATCACCCAAAAACCCTAAAAAATGATGGAAGAACACAAATTCAGGTGCATACGTGGGTTTTCTTAAGGCAGGTCGTGTATGACACACAGGTTATAGGTAGTGAAAGTCATGTATACAATACAGACACATGACTTTTTATCCTGAAAGTCGCGTATGGATGACAAAAAGCACAAAAAGGATAAAAAACTGACCTAGGAAGGCAAGAAAGGTGTTCCAACAAACTCAAAAGGTGTTCCTAACTTGTACGAAAGACTTGAAAATTTACAAAAGGCTGAAAGAAAGACAAAGAAACCCCAAATAGACAAGGCTCTCCCCAGTGGAGTCACCAATTCTATTTTAAAGGAAATTTTCCTGTGGCTAGGGTTTAAGAGGCCATCAACGTATTGGGGTTGAAAGGTGGATGCAAATGGTTCTGCAAGTAAATACAAGCAAGCTCAGAGATTAGAATGGTTCACACCTTAGCCAAACAAAGGTTGATCCAAGCAACCCTTCAATCCTCTTCTTGCTCCTCTCACTCCTCTTGCTCCAAGAGACCTGGAAAATGAATTATACCTTCCTCAAACCAAATAAACTATATGAAAGGAGATTATATTCAATGAAACATGAAAACATAATATGATAAATAACATCATATAATCACAATCAGAGATTCAATATACAATACACATTGATTTGGGAAGAAGAAGGACATCACATCTTTATTAATCTTGAAAACAAGTACAAGTATACCTTCTCTTCAAGTTTGGCACCTCACGAAACCTTGATATGGTTCTTCTGCTTCTCTTCTCCAAGGAACTCAGCCTCCAAGCTTCACAACACAAGGAGAATGCTTCTAGGGAAAAGGTGTGGGAAAAGAGAGCTACAAATCCTCCAGCATAACAATGCAAATATTCAATTCCCCTCTCATGGAACTCCCTACCTCTATTTATATTCTCAAAGAAGAGTTAATGTCGAAGACAAAGTAGTTACAACTGAAGGAGTCAGTTGCATAAGTACCCAAACTACCAGAATTTCAAAATACATATTTTTTTGACATTTTCAGGAGGTGTATGCGAATTGCAGAGACAACAGTCATGTACACAAGGAGTTATACATGGGTTGCAATGTAGAAAGTCATGTATTTAAGGTGTATGTGACTATTATATATAGCAAATCACGTACGTACACTGGTTTCCTTAAGGAAAGTCGCGTACACATTAAAAAAAAACTCATTTTTAGGGTATTTCTAGGCATTTTCAGACTTGGGTGTATTGTGGAAAGTTTTAGCTAACTGAAATATCTTTCCAATGATGTAGAGATGAGGTCAAATGGATTTATAGAACTCAATATATGGGTTCTTCATGTTAGGTGTTTTTTCAGTGAGTTTTAGTGACTTTCATGAAGTGTCATCATGGAAGTGTCAACATGCGATCGAATCATGGGAAAGTGGTCATAGGTAGAGATGTGTCATTTTGAGCTATAACATCTACCTAAACGATTTCTCCTTCCTTCAGGGGATTTGAAACCTCCTCATTGTGTAATTTGTCAATTTGTTCTCTTTAGTTAGTGTAACTTAATGAGTGTAATTTATTCAATTAGTATTCCCAATACATCCAAACAACAACTTGTGTCTTCCCTCACAACTAATGTGCATATTACGTGTAATGTCATCTCATCCGAAGGTGTTGGAAATGAAGAATATTTCACTCATCTTCTTATGAGTTCCACTACTTTTTGAACACAAAGGAATTCATAATCCTATAGTTGTAATACCTGCAAACTTAACTCTCTTTACTTGAATCAAATCGAGTATAGAAATGAAACTTTAGTTCGAACATAAATAGAAACCTTTAATTAGTGTTTATGTATCAATGCCAATAATTACCATACTAACATATTTGTAATTTAGTTAATTATGTTGGATTGCATCATGTTTCTTATATAATGGAATTGATACCTTATTTGTTGCTTCTTATGCAGGGGTAGACCCACAGGGGGTTCACTAGCAAGGCAATATCATATCATGTACATTCATATTGGGGGTTTGAATACTCCTAAAAACCTCAAAAATATATTTCCTCGTATTAACGGGTCAAGGGGGGATTTTTAATTTGACATAGTAATATAAATATTAGGGGTTATTTTATTTGGGTGGGATGAGGAATAACCTCCAAATCATGGGATGGATTCATACCTCTAAATCATGGGATCAATTCATACCTCCAAATCATGTGTTGGATTCATATTAGTCATAGTTTTTGCTAATGAATAACCTCCAAATCATGGGATGGATTCGTATCAGTACTAGATTCTTCTAAGGAATAACCTCCAAATCATGGGATGGATTTATATTCCAAATCACTAAACTTATAAAGTCATTTTTTAGAATAATTTTTTAGGTTGGGGTTTAGGTGGGTGTTAAGATGCAATCAAACCTTGCTCCGCAACAACCAATAAAAGTGAGATCAATCTTTCTTTTCTCACTAGAACCAAGAAAAGTTTAATTAATATTTCTTAACTAGTTATTTATTTCAACTTTTTGTATTCTTCTTTAAAATTTTCACATTTTCAGATAGGAATAGTTGTTATCATTTAAGTTTCACTATTTGTGGATATTTATAACTATTGCATTCTGAAAATTAACAATGGATATTTTTCCCTCCCCTGTAATGGTAAAAAAATTAGATATAACCCAAGAAAAGGTAACTAAATGTTGCTAATTCGTTTTATTGCAAGAATAAATGTAGACGAAGTGGAGGCAATTCATTGCATCTTGTGAATGACTTAATCCAAGTTATGTAGGTGATATTATGGTGTTATTAGAAAGTAAGTGGAATTTTTCTATGTTTATTTGAGTTCAAACATCAATGATATTTGTTTAGATGGGAAGGTAGGGAATTCCATCCACGCAAGGGTTTCAATTTTTCATATGTATGGAATTTAATTTATTAATATTATAGAAAACATGATGTCTATATGACTATAAGTGTACTTACATGATATAAAATTGGTAGATTGGTAGTTTGTGGTGTGAAACATCTACAATTCTCATATTTTATAAGAATTGCATTGACTATTAGATTAACAATATTTTACATTCTTTGTTACATTGATCTCTTTATTGGGTTGTATTTTACTCCACGTTACTATTTTGTTGGGTCTTCCACTATCCAATGCTACAAATTGATCAACCGACCCTGCGATCCAAGTGGGTTCATTATTAGAATTATACTATTATTTTATTTAGCATCATGTTTGTTTATACTAAGATGCATTAGAGATCCTACTTGTTACAACTTGATAATATGATATAAAGGGGGTATTAAAAAGGGGTTGATAAAAATGGATACCTAGAATATATGGTGAAACTAGGGGTTTTGTTAATTAGAAAGGTGTATTGGGAGGGGGGTTATACAATGCAATTTTAGGAGGAATTTTCGACTATTTAGTGAAATTAGGGATATTCTTTAATATCCTATGAACGGTCATGCTATGCAACAAGTTTACTGAGTGAACCCACCGTGGGTAGACCTCATAGTTTTGATAAAGAAACTTTTGGAGATGGGGAACTCACATAACAAAGTAAGAAAAACTAGAAGGAATATGCCCATTGAAAAGGAAAATGAGGTAATAGAAAAGGCTAGGTTGGAAATGGACAAAGTGATACATGGTCCAGAAATTTCCACTAATACTGCGATCGATCCTAACACATTTGATGACATAAAAACCTTTAGTTCAGAAATATGGGTGGAGCAGTTGTGTCCAATGTACCCAACTCAAATTCCAACATCAACACAGTCTCTAACCAACAATCCATCAACAAGCCATGCTGAAGATATTGAAGACATAGGTATATTGATAGACACTGAGTATCAAGTGTTGGACGTAGGAGCAATGATTAATTTTCAATCTCTCTAATAAGACCACAACCTTGTCGATCACACTCGCAATATGGACCAACATGTGAATCAAGCACCACAACAAAGAAGCTCTGGGATTCATAGCTCATTTCCACCTTCCCTATCTCGATTGTCTAGTGCAAGAAAAAGGACTCCTAGACATATCCATGTGGATGAAAGTTTTTTTCTAGGCCTTGAAGGTAAGTTTCCCAAACTCATTATCGATTGGAAATGTAGAAAATTAATGAAGGAATATTTTGAATCCAAAGGCGATGCAGGTAAATGTCAATTATTACTATGTTTGTTAAGTCAAATTGTTTAGTTGTTTTTAGGAGAATTCTGGGCATAAAGATGGTTAGAATTTTAGAGGCTAACAATCATATTGCAGTTAGAAATATCCAATCTTATTTTAATGCAATTGGGAAGAAGTCTCGTACTAAATATATTTTTGTAGCTCGTCGTGTGTTATCAGAATCAGTTTTAAGCAAGTCCACACAGCAACATCGCCTCCTTTCACAAAATTCTTACATAAATTAAATAGAAAAGTTGTTAAGAAGTACGCTATTATAAGAGAAAATCTTCAGACTCCAAGTGGAAAAGATTGTTGGAATTTTGTCGGCAGGTTGCCTCATAGAGCTATGAAGCTAATTGATGCTGTTAAGGACTTAGCACAAAATTTTTGGCATGATCATACCAGACCTTCATCTAACCAAAGAGATGTGCTAAAGCTGAGGAAAGGTTCTACTGAACGTGAACCCCATGTCAAACACTTCCTTGACATGACACAGACTCAACTCTATGAGAGATTCAAGAATGATCACACACAATTGAACCTAGGCCAAAGGTCCTTTGAGAAATGTAAACCATGGTACGTCTGTATATGCATTGATCAGAACACATGTTATTGTAGATACCATGTAGAATATGAATATTGTTATGACACGTATAAACATATATTTTGTGATTTGCATACTAAAATTGAGCAAGGTTGCAATGAATCCATAATACCACCGAATACATCAATAGATTTTATCAGCAACGTCATGTGTCCAAGGCATGAAGGAAAAAACTACTATGGAAAATCATGTCTATATGGGAATTGTTCCAGGTGTAGTGGGTTTTATCGTTTGAACCATTCCATTCATGGAAGAGATAAGCATCAATTTGGAAGTATGATCATGGAGATGTAGAGCTTCAAGTACATAACTTATTAGTCAGATAGTGCAAAAGAAAGTAAAATGATTGAATTGGTGAAGTCACAAGTGAAAATGATTATTACATGTTTTTCCTCTTAGATCTTCAGTTTCTACATATACATTCTTTAAAGGTCACATTCTTATACGACCCTTGTTTTCATGGAAATAGGTACAGGTATGTCATTTTTTTATGTAGTTCTACAAGAAAACCAAGCAGTATGTTCAGCATGTGCATGTAGCGCGATGGCAAGATGAGCAGTACAAAAAATGCAGGGACAACTTTCCCATTGGGACCATATTATCAATTGTGGATTTTGCATAAAACTACACCCTTCAGCCACAAAACGAAATTCAGATTAAATACTACCATTCTGACCAACTCAGGATCATGGTACATATTACCTATATGCATGGCCCTGAGAGCAGCATTAACGATAAGATAATACAGAAGGAGACAAACTTTTACATAAGTGATGACAGATGCCATGATCTGCATTATGTGCAACATTGTTTTCAAATTTTCTATGATCAGCTAAAGGAGGGAGATATACAGATGGATTAGAATTGGATATGGTCATATGGTTATGCAGGCCAATTCAAAAATGCCCGAATCTTCCAATGGATGAGTATGTTGCATAAGACTCATAATGTGATGCTTATATGGGACTACTTTGAGACCGGGTACGACAAAGGTGAGCATGACGGGGCTGATGCATGCATCAAGACCGAACTACAAAGGGAGGAGATGAGGTTTACCAGAAACCCCCATATCAAAGATGTAGAATCCATAGTTCAATGGTGCTCTACAACAATGTCAAACCGACCTAAAGTACAACATACATCAACAGGTGAAGGAAGGCCAGTCAGGAATTTTTGGAAAGCAGTTGACATAGATTGATCCCATTCCTATAGTTGCGACAAAGTATAAGGAACACGTGCATTTCATTCGGTTCGAACCTCAAACAACCCCCTATTTGAAATATGGATGCGAAAACGTGCTTGATTTTCCATCCCTTGTAGCAATGGTGAATGGGATGAATGTGAATGCATGGATTGAGTTGATGATTGGGATCATGTGTCACTTGCATTAGACCCACATGTAGTCATTGAAACAACCCACTTAGAGGAGGGCCAGTTAGGGATTTCAACAAACTATGACCATATCTCAGATCTTGTACATCCAGGACACATATATGCATTTGTTTCCCTGAAATACAATGAATGGGGCACGGATTATTGGTTGGCACGATGCATCAAAGGTAAGAAAATCCTAAACGGATCATTGATTAATAATGAAGGCAATGAATTTACTATTAGCTCGATGGTGGTTGAGGGTGAATATATTACACTAGATGGGAAATCAAGAAGAACTAGTAGGCATGTATTCGTGGATTACAGACCAGGTTCTATGGTCTATCACTTCACAAACTTAATTGTTGGCATGAACATCCATCTACAGACAGTGTCAAACAAGAACTCAACCAAAGTATGTTACTTCTTGCCTCATTCATAGCATGAAATATTGATGGAGATAATTAGAAACAGAGAGGATCCATATGGCTATATTGAATGAGATTGGGTAATTGCGCTTACACTCCATTAGGGAAAAACCATAGTTTGCATAATATGGCCTGGAGGCATTCCCAGGCCATGCGAAGTCGGGGGGGGGGGGGAGGCCACCTTATACATAATCCTGTGTCATAATCCCAACTAAATTGATGGTTCATTGATTAAAGCACTGTTTGACATTCTATGGCAAGTTGTAGTAGTTCTACAAAATCCATTCACACACGTGTGGGCCAATTCAAGGCCAAGGTCCAAAAACCAAATCGGGCGATGATTTTCAAATCTGTTAACTCCTACAGGTGTGTTTGGGAATAGACGCCATGGGAAGGCCACCCTATATTTCTTGACATAGGTTTTTGCAAGGTCGATGCACCATTGGCAGGGTTGCATGGACCCCACTAGGGAAAAACCCTAGTTTTCAAAATATGGTTTGGAGGCATGGTCGGGTCATACAGAGTTGGTGGGGATGCTACCTTGGCCATGACCCTAATAGAACCAATGGTTCATCGATCAGAGCCTGATCAACATTCTATGGTGAGTTGCAGTAGGCCTGCAAAAGCTGTTCAGGTATGCTTGGGCCAATTCAAGGCCGGGGTCCAAAAACCAAATCGCATGAGGTTCTGATTTTGTCAGCTCCTCCAGGTGTGTTTAGGCATGGCCACCATGGGAAATCCATCCTTGGCCATTTGGCATAGGGTTTTGCAGGGTCGATGCACCGTTGCTAGGGTTGCATCGACCCCATTTTCATGAGACTTTCAAATCGACATAACTCGAAAACCAGAGGTTGGATCAATGAAACATTGAATCCATTTGTCTCTTGGAATGCCATTACCTCTAGTGGTCCCTCTCCACTGCGTTTTCATGTCCCAGTGACTTCATTGTGTATCAGTTTCATAAACTTGGTTTTTGCTCAGTTTCCTTCAGTGCAACTCTCACATTGGTGGGTCAACTCTACAAAACCCTCCACCGTGCCATTTTTGGTAGTATTTCCATTACAAAATTTCTCATACACACTTTTTAGAGCCAACAACATGCAATATTTCTGCTCTGTTTGGTTTTTCTCTCCTGGACTGAGAGACACCAAGTGTCCTTGAACGACATTTTCATGCAAATTTCAACTCGACATAACTCGAAAACCAAAGGTCAGATCAATGAAACGTCAAATCCATTGGTCTCCTAGAATTTCATTACCTCTATGGGGCCTCTACACCATGTTTGGATGGCCCAGTGACTTCATTGTGTATCGGTTTCACAAACTAGGGTTTTGCTCAGTTTCCTTCAATGCAACTCTTGCATTGGTGGGTCAACTCTGCAAAACCCTCCACCGTGCCAGTATTGGTAGTTTTAACATATTGAAATTTCCCATACACACTTTTCGGAGCCAATGACATGTAATCTTGATGCTCCGTTTGGTTTTTCTCTCCCAGACCGAGAGTCACCAAGTGTCCCTGAACGAAATTTTCATGCGACTTTCAACTCGACATAACTCGGCAACCAAAGGTAGGATCGATGAACCATCGACTCTGTTGGTCTCCTAGAATTATATTACCTCTAGGGGACCTCTCCACCACAATTTCATGGCCTAGTGACTTCATTGTGCATCGGTTTCATAAACTAGGGTTTTTCTCAGTTTCCTTCAATGCAACTCTTGCATTAGTGGGTCAACTCTGTAAAACCCTCCACTGTGCTAGTCTTCGTAGTGTTCCCATATCAGCATTTCCCATACACACTTGTTGTAGCCAACAACATGCAATATTGTTGCTTCATTTGGTTTTTTTCTCCCAGATCGAGAGTCACCAAGTGTCCCTGAACGACATTTTCATGGGACTTTCCACTCGACATAACTCGGCAATCGAAGGTCGGATCAATGAAACATTGACTCTGTTGGTCTCTTGGCATTCCATTACCTATAAACCATTAGACCATATACCTATAAGCTATGTACCTACACTACAACAAAGAAAATAGAGTTTCATGAACTACAAGTAGAAACACATAATTGTATGAATTAGAAGTAAAAACTCATACCTGAATTACAAGTATATAGCCAATTAGGGTTTCATGGATTGAAAGAATTTCCCATACATAGAGATGATGTATTATTTTAGTCTCTCTTATGTAGAACCATTTAGATGATCTACCTAAGCTACAAGAGAAAATAGCAAAAAACTAGGGTTTCACGAACTACAAACCATAAACCTAAAAAATAGGGTTTATAAATTTACACATATAACTACAAACTAGGGTTTTATGAAGTAAAAATTCACATATATAGAGATAATGTGCTATGTTAGTCTCACTTATCTAGAAATACTTAAACCATATACCTAAGCTGCATGCACAAATAGAAAAAAAACTAGGGTGTCATGAACTACAAACCACAAACCTAAAAAATAAGGATTACAAATTTACACCTACATCTACAAACTAGGACCATATACATATGTAAATAAACTTAGACCATATACCTAATCTATAAGATAAAATTTCAAGAAATCTAGGGCTTCTTGAACTACAAACAACAAACTTAAAAGCTAGGGTCCACAAATTTAGACATAGAACTACAAACTAGGGTTTATGAACTCATTAGGTTTATATCATTATATTTGTTAGTCTCACTAAAATAGAAACTAGTAGACCATATACATAGAAGATATGTACCTGCACTACAACACAGCTAGGGTTTCATGAACTAAAAACCACAAAACTAAAAACTATGGTTCACACATTTTAGACATAGAACTAAAACCAAGGTTTATGAACTCAATAGGTTTAGATAATTATATTTGTTAGTGTCACTCAACTAGAAACTAATATACCATATACCTAGAAGATATGTACCTTCACTACAACAAAGAAACTAAGGCTTTATGAATTAGAATTATAACAAATAATTGTATGAAATATAAGTAGAGACACATACATGGATTACAATTATCAAGCCAATGAGGGTTTCATGAATTGAAATAAATTCAAATACATAGAGATAAAATTCTATGTTATTCTCACTTGTTTATATACACTTAGACCATATACCTAATATACAAGAAAAAATATCAAAAAATATAGTGTTTCATGAACTACAAACCACATACCTAAAAAATAGTGTTTACACATTTACACATACAACTACAAACTAGAGTTGTATGAACTCATTAGGTTTAGATAATTAGATTTGTTGATCTCACTTAACTAGAAACCAATAGACCATATACCTAGAATATATGTATCTAGAATAAACCAGATACCTATAATAGACCATATACCTAGAATATATGCTTGCAAGCCAATAACCATCACTAGTACAAAATGAGGAATTAGCTACTATGTGACTAAAACTTCTAGTCACCACAGGTTTTTCAAGTGATTTACTACTAAATATGAACAATTTTGATTGATCCAACTACAAACGACTAAAATTAATGACTAATTTAGTCACCAGTTAATAAATATGACTAGATAATAAGTGACATAGTTAAAAATGACTAACATAAATGACTAATTTAGTCACGGCATAAAAAAATGACTAACTAGAAGAATATGAATTACTCATTTATGTTAATCATTTTTAATTATGCCATGAAAAATTGCAATTATGACAATGAAGTGTTACAATTTAGTAAATTGTCTACCTTCTATTAGTAATATTGGTGCCATGCACCTTGATCCTTAGAGATCTAACAAAGAAATTACATGAATTTTCTCTTGACCATCTTTATCCTTGCTGCACCATTGAAGCAAACCGTTAAGTGCGTGCCAAAGGAAAATTAGGTTCCTACAATAATGAATAGGTACTAGAACCAATGCCATATTGATACCTAGAAGCATCAATATAGCTAGTTGTTGATCCTTCAATGTAAGAGTCCCAAGTCCCATCCTGAGGTGCTTTTCTAACTTTGATATAACTATCATAATCTGTGATCATCGAACTAGCTGCACTAGTCGATGTAGCTTCACTAGGATAAATTCCTTTAAACTTTGTAGCAATTGATCCAATAATAATTGAACCAGTGGAAGCACCAAAAAAAATATTTTAACCAATCAAAATCTCAATTATAATTAAATGGGGGTTCTAACCCAGAAAGAGTCTCAGATCCATATGCAGTAAAGGTAGAGACCTGACCCCATCTCGGAGTTTCAGGTAAATATTTTGACTCCTCGACCTCTTACATGCCTGAAATCAAATAATATGATACATACAATGCAATGACGACCTCTCCTTATCAATATCAATTTAAACCTCCTTTATGCATTATTGGAGAGATAAATTTTGCATCTAACATCACCACCCAAATTTGACAATGGAAAATTGCTATTTATACAATGAATTCTTACAATTTACTAAATTTTAACACTGCAGATGGGTTCAAATACCCCATTTAAAGGGATCCTTGAATCGATCTGTAGCTTTAAAATTTAGTATTTATTTGCAAGTATTTCCATGGATAAAAGTGCATTGGAGAGAGCTTGGAGGCTCATGAAGAGACAAGGGACAATAACTTTGTAAATTTGAAGAATATTTTTGTTGCTTTGGATTCAAAATCTCATTCTTCTCATCCTATTACAAAATCGTAGGTTGGCTTTTTGGTTTTGTGTGAAAATTTAGCATCCTACATGTTAATCTTGGTTATCATCCTGCATGTTGATTCTTTCTTGTAAATGTTGCAATTTTTGATCTTGATCAGGTTTATTTGGTTCATATGCTATCATGGATGTTCCTTTCCTTAGATGTATCATACTTAGTTATTAAGGTCTTGGGTATTCCACCATTTAAACTCCTCTAGAACAATTCACTACCTCCTTATACCCACATGCAAAAACATCTTGATATTAGATGATAAGTTAGATAGTTCAAATAAAATAGGAACAAGGGTATAAGCAAGCTATAGCAATAAAATAAACTAAGTAATAAATATAAAGAAACATATACTACTTTCTTCATATTCTCTAATGTTTTCTTCAAAAAATGTTATAATACAACCACTTATGGAGGATTTCAATATTTTAGCAAACTTATTCATGAGATGGACCACAAACCTTCTACATACCCAATTGTAAATGTTCATTGCAACATGAACCATGTCAAACCCTCTGCAAAAGATGAGGGAATCATATTAGGAGCTAAATAAAAGTTGACATGTACAAAAAGATGATTATACTTTCTGCATTTATTGTAGAGGCAAAATTACATTATCACATACAACATTATTTTCATCAAGTCCCCTTGAGTGGAGAATCTAAAATTGCTTGAATACACATACAACTAAGTAAATAGAAAAATAATCAACGAGTTAAAGACCGATAGATCCTATGTTAACCATGTTTAAAATTGGTTAAACGATATGTCCTACACACCAAACACATAGTGGGCCATGGACCAAACCCCAACCCCAGCTTCACTCTCAATATATATAGAGAGATTACTATTATGTAATATGATGTGATCGATATTCTGTTAGTATTATATATAATATATAATATTAACAAAAAAAATTCTTATTTACCGTGAAAAAAAAACTAATATTAATATGATATGTTTTTAATATCTAATATTATAATATCTAACAAATTTTTAAAAGGGTAAATAAAAAAGGGGGGAAACAAATGGGAGAAGGAAAAATAGTGTTAAAAAAAATTGGGGAATTTCGCATACAACCCAAGCAGTATGAGAGACAAAGAAATCTTTTGTAGGTCATGAATGACTGTAATGAAATTATTCTAGAATGGGGCGTGGAATGGCGCATGAGCTTGAGGGAATTGGTAGAGGGAAGATAAGTAAATTCCCACATCATTATCTCTGTTTTTTCATCAATTCTTTTCATAAGAAACAATTTTGTTAACAAATGTGAAAGAATTAATGAAGCACATAATTGTTTTGACAGGGTGCCTCAAAGATAGGAAATCACATGGACCCCAATAGTCACTGGGTTTGCTCAGAATGGACCTGTAGAGAAAGCTGTGAATTTATTTGCACAAATCCAAATAACATGAATGAGATTGAACGAGTTCACATTCGTAGTGTGATCAAGGTAGTCATTGGGATTGCGGAACTAGAAGAGAGAAAAAAATCCATGCTTGTATTCTCAAGACAAGATTTGATTTGAATATCTTTGTGGGAAATACCCTTGTTTATATGTATGCCAAATGCGAGGTTGTTAAGGATGCATGAAAAGTGCTTGAAATTATGCATGAATGAAATGTGGTTTTGTGGAGCGATATGGTTGGATATTTATTATGAACGATTTTTGGATGGTTTTCTTGCCAAATGGATGCCGAAGTAAATATGAGAAAATTGATACTCCATTTTCTATTATGAGACAAATTTCTTCTAGTGATTAAAATGTCGAATAGAGCCAATCCAAAATGGTCATATTTGATTCCCTGTGTATAGATGTATGGAGAGGTTCTGATGGATTGAGGTTTTTCTTGTTGAGGTAGATTTTCAATATGTTAAGATCCACCTATTTCCATTCTGTTTATGTTCCTGTCCGGATTAGGGAAATTTTCGTGCCTTGATCTCTTGAATTAGAATTACGGTGAGGATGACCTCCCAAATCCATCAGACATTTTCTGCACACATGAGGAATTGATAGATGCTTGGAGTGGTTTGAACTTTGAAGGACTATATTGCAGCTGTCAAGAAGGAGATTACAATTGATAGTGTCAAGAAAAAGTATAGGTGACAAGGTTCTAGTTGAAGGATGCTCTGTGGGTATTCAAACAGAGGGGTCCTCCCTTGTTGAGGTAGTAAAAGCGTTTTCTTTGTTGCTTTGGCTTAGGAAAATGTTGAAACAACTGTTTCAAAAGTAGGTGCAGGTATTCCTCAGAATCTGGCTTTAGATCCTAATGTTTCTCTACCTTTTTCTAGAACTGAGTCTTGTCTTAGAAAATGAAAATGTTTAAATCCAAGCCAGACAAGGTAAAAATGGTCCTCGGTCTGGATGTGGGTTTGGAGAAGGTTGATTCTTTATCCTACACTCGCTCTAGTTGGAAAACTCATGGGAAAAATGGTCTCAAAATTTGCTTTGTTGCAGTGGCTTGAAGCAGGTTTGAGACCCCTATTGGGTTATATTCCATAGTTCATTATCTTGGTGAAGGGTTGGTTGTGCGTTGAATTCAAAACACAATCTAATCCGGAGTTGGTTATGCAAGTGTTGGTTGCTTGGTTTTGATCCTCAATCTGAGTCCTTAATGGTTTGACATGTATGGGTTCTTTTACGTAGCTTCCCTAGAGCTATGGTTGAAAGAAGTTTTGAAGGTTGTCACAAATAAATTGGGAAAGTTTATTGCATTGGACAAGAATTTTGTGATTATGGAGGATAAAAGGATGTCTAGGGTCTTGGTGGAGCTTGACCTCACAGAAGTGCTGGAAGTGGATATAGAGATAAATTGGCAATATGGGAATTTTATTCAACCATTGGACTATTGGAAATTTCCATTTTGGTGTTTGTTTTGTCGTGATATTGGCCACATCCTAGCATGAATTCTCATATCCAAAATCGCTTCAGAGGAAAATTTGGAACAAAACTCCCAGAGTTGTGATTCCATCAACAATAAATGACAAGATGGAGTCCAATGAGGAACCCGACCTTGAAGAAAAGGTTAATATGGAATCTTGATGCTCAATGGAAAGGTGCTTCAGAGTAACTGCAATTTATTTTTCTGGATTGATTTATTTTTCCAATTTGTAATCTCAAAAGGTCTCAGAGTTTTGGCCATATATGCTGCATACTATATCAATTTGCAATTCTTCTTGGGGTGTTGCAAAGGGAATTATGTTGGATTTCCAATGAGTAGTTGCACACCACCATTTGTTCTCCTCTTTGAGGTCTTTTTTCTTGAGGACAGATGCTTTTTCTCCTGAACAAATTTTTTCTTTATTTTCTAGAGAAAAAAATGTAATTTTATTGTCTCCAAGAATAGAGGTGCAAAATTACATATTGTCAATATATTTTGTCTGCATATATTCTGATATTAGAGAGATTGAAACAAATATGCCTTCTAGAGGCCCATCTATGAGTACCTAAAAAGGTGGGTTTAGGTATATCCAGGGCATTACAATATGTGCCGAGCTAATAGAGATTCTTCAACAAGAGCCCGCTCTGTAATAAATACACAGTCAATAAAGTTCATAGCCTTCAAGCTATCCATGACCAAGAGAAAAACAATCCAAAAATCAGTTATACCTGATTGAAGGAGGGTGTCCCTTGATTTCCTTGAAAGGTCTTTGATAAAACTGGTATTGTGTATCATTATCCACCTCTGAGATTTTTATTTATCCTTGAACCAAATATTTTTTAAAAGGAGTATATTAGAACCTTTCTTAGAACCTTTTTCCAATTTGTAATCTCAAAAGGTCTTAGAGTTTTGGCCATATATGTTGCATACTATATCAATTTGCAATTATGTTTGGAGTGTTGCAAAGGGCATTATGTTGGATTTCCAATGAGTAGTTGCACACCACCATTTGTTTTCCTCTTTGAGGTATTTTTTCTTGAGGACAGATGATTTTTCTCCTGAACAAGTTAAGTTTTTTCTTTATTTTCTAGAGAAAAAAATGTAATTTTATTATCTCCAAGAATAGAGGTACAAAATTACATATTGTCAATATATGATGTCTGCATATATTCGGATATTAGAGAGATTGCAACAAATATGCCTTCTGGAGGCCCATTTATTAGTCTCTAAAAAGGTGGGTTTAGGTATATGCAGGGCATTACAATACGTGCTGAGCTAATAGAGATTCTTCAGCAAGAGCCTCCTCTATAATAAATACACAGTCAATAAAGGTCATAACCTTCAAGCTGTCCATGAACAAGAGAAAAAAAATCCAAAAATCAGTCATCCCTAATTGAAGGAGGGTGTCCCTCAATTTCCTTGAAAGGTATTTGATAAAAATGGTATTGTGTATCATTATCCACCTCTGAGATTCTTATTTATCCTTGAACCAAATGTAGTCCCTGTTTGGAAAGCTAATATGCTCCTGAGTTCTTTTCCCTGTAAATATGCATACAAGAAAAATCATCAAAACTGGAGATTATGTGTGAAACTTCAGGCAGTAACAGTTCCAAATTTGTGTTCCTACATCTCTATGCCCCCTTGATCCAGTTAATCACTAGTATTGAGTCACTGAAAACTTGAATTGCTTGATGTTGATGTTGTTTATTGCTACTACCTCTGGGCACATGAATATCTCATTAAATATAGCCTTATTCCAGTCAGTCAAAATGCCCCAAGTGATAGTCAACAGAATATCTTGATACTACTTGTTCATAGGCATTGACATCAATCTCTGAAATGTGTTCTCAACTATTCCCCTTTCTTGGAAAGATTAACACCCAACAACCTAAAAACCTCCGCCCAAACCTGCCTTGAGAAGGAAAAACTCAGAAATAAGTGAATACGAGATTGTATTTTTGAACTCTTGGTAGATATACTACATTTATTCAGGAAGTGTAGTCATGAGAAATTAAATATATGAATATTGATAAATGTCTGTCTACAACGAGCATTACCCTTACATTTTTCTTCACAAAACTGAATTCCTTACTTCAATATAACTGCCCTAATACTATTATTGAGTAATAATAGATAAAACCTTAATGTTTCAATGAAAATATTTCCCACTGTGGGCTTCCAGCTGATCCATTGCTTCAAACACTGGAGCCATTTCTTCATTTTCCATATCTCCATCTATCTGTTGGACTGTGTCTTCCTCCATAGCCACTAACTTTGTGGAGCTGACTGAGTCTTGATGGGGAGAAGTCTTTGAATTTTAACATTTGGCTAAGTCTAAAACTGCTACCATAAGTAAAGGGTTAAATGTCTGCAACTAAAATCTCTTTATGGGTGTTTATTTTTGGAATGTTGAGTTCTGGACATTGTATATGGTGTCCTAAATGTTGGTAGATATTATTTGACCGAATGGCTTGAACATGAATGCCTGGTTTAAACTTTGCAAGTCATAGCTATTTCAGTCTTCAGATGATATAGGATTTGAGGACTATCCATATCATTTGGATGTTTCCTGGATTGTAGAGGAATTCTTCTCTATTGCTCTATTCTGATTCTTTGTTTTTAATTACTTTATAATTTCTACAGTTAGTGTAGAATTTCCAATAAGCATGTCAAGTTAAGAGATTGAGTTATTTATGATTGGGAATTTCATAGTGGGTGAAGGTCTGGATTGTGTATTAGATTAAGATATTGGTATGTTTATAATGCTCTTCAAATTGTTTTGGGATTTTCCATCATGGAGCAAATGTGATTGAGATTTCATGGAAAGAAATGTTTTTTGTTAATCCAAAGTGGGTAGTGATGGTCCCTGCAGATGCTGTTTGCTTTTTTACATGATATCTAAAGTCTGTTTTACTAGTTTTCTGAACTTGCACGTGCTCATTAGAAACTATATATTTAGTTTCTGAAAGTTTGAAAAATTGAACTGATGAGAGTTCACAATTAATGGATACTTGTACAAGGACAAAACTTAGTTATGTTTGATGTATGATTACTGAAACGAAAAAATATCAGAATAATGGTGAGATACCATTACCAGCTTTTATACTTCAAGTAGGTTTAGGGTTATACTTCTATATCATGGACATTATTAATATTCATTGGTCAACATATGAAAGGTCACCACATGGTTACTTTAATTTAGATGTGAAAGTCCATTAGTGGCCAAAAATGGCAAATAGTATTATAAAAATTACAAGTAGTAATCATTAAGAGTTCTAAGGAAACTCCATAAGAGCTAAAAAAGAAATAGAAGACTGCAAGGAGAATGCAAAAACTCTTACTGTTGAATCCTAGAGAGCATGAAAGATCAAAATGAGTGAGGGTTCAAGGGACTTCAAGGAAGAAGCCCAATACCAACAACGCGGTCTATTGTCAACTATTCTAATATCCACGGCTATGCTCAAGGGTGTTACTCCATTGGTTGTGTGGATCGAAGACTACACTGCCTGATAGAACTAGTGTTGGAGGTTAATTTATAATGCCTCTTGTTATTGGAGCTATCTAGAGGTTGTAATTGGAGCTATCTAGACGTTGTAAGTAAGAAATGACGAGCTTTGAGTTAGCAATGTAGGGAGTTCTATCTATGAAATTTTTCTGTTAGAAGTGAAGTATCTCCTGAATAAGCAAGGCGATACATCTCTTGTCCTCCTACTATATGAAAATATTTAAGGAGCTATTACAGTCTGTGAACAAGTAGTGATATCTAAAACTGATTTCATAGAAGACAAGATGTCTAAAGATGAAATGTTCTAGTTTAGGTTCCTGCATACAATGTACAAGTGCAATAATCCCTTTGAAGAGGATGATTTGTCTTTGTGTAGTTGATGGGAATGAGCCTGAAGCTAGGCTAAAGGAACACTAAGGCTGTCCACAAACTGATGGTGTTCACAAGAGTTAGCCAATAAGCTATATTTTGATTCTTTGTGTTTAATTACTTTATAATTTCCATTGTTAGTGTAGAATTTCCAATAAGCACACCAAGGTAAGAGATTGAGTTATTTATGGTTGGGAATTTCATAGTGGGTGAAGGTGTGGATTGTGTATTAGATTAAGATATTGGTATGTTTATAATACTCTTCGAAGTGTTTTGGGCATTTCCATCCTGGAGAAAATGTGCTTGAGGTTTCATGGAAAGCAATGTTTTTTGTTAATCCAAAGTGGGTAGTGATGGTCCCTGTAGATGTTGTTTGCTTTTTTACATGATATCTAAAGTTTGTTTTACTAGTTTTCTGAACTTGCACGTGATCATTAGAAACTATATATTTAGTTTCTGAAAGTTTGAAACTTTGAACTGATGGGAGTTCACAATTAATAGATACTTGTACAAGGACATAATTTAGTTATGTTTGATGTATGATTACTGAAAAGGAAAAATCTCAGAATAATGGTGAGGTACCATTACTGGCTTTTATACATCAAGTAGGTTTAGGGTTATACTTTTGTATCATGGACATTTATTAATATCCATTGGTCAACATATGATAGGTCCCCACATGGTTACTTTAATTCACATGTGAAAGTCCATTAGTGGCCAAAAATGGCAAATAGTACTGTAAAAATTACAAGTAGTAATCATTGAGAGTGCTAAGGCAACTTGATAAGAGCCGAAAAATAAATAGAAGACTGCAAGGAGAATGCAAAAAATCTTATTGTTGAATCCTAGAGAGCCCGAAAGATCAAAATGAGTGAGGGTTCAAGGGACTTCAAGGAGGAAGCCCAATACCAACAACACTGTTTATTGTCAACTATTATAATATCCAAGTCTATGCTCAAGGGTGTTTTGAGGTTCTTTCTATCCATTGGTTGAGTGACCCGAAGCCTACACTTCCTAATAGAATTAGTATTGGAGGTTTATTTATAATGTCTCTTGTGATTGGAGCTATCTAGAGGTTGTTTGGAGTTAGGGGCAGAAGCAAACATTCACTACCTTATAACCCAAACAACATTTTGATTTGATGCATGGAAACTCATAAACCAAAGTTTTGATAAACCATCATGCAATAGCAACCCTAGAATCCATCATAAACCATCATCAGCTTGAAGCCATTTTTTTGACAATTCTTCAAGCTGGAGTTGTTGAAATTTGCTGAGACAAGATGTGACTCAAACTTCCTCATGTTGCATCACCTTGTAAAGGTGAAAGTTGCATTATTGTCTGTGGTGAGTGAGATTTAGTATTTTCAGAGACATTCAAATTTAGAGAGGAGTGTTGTGTAGATTGGTGATTGATGGGAAGTGGTGGATCAAGATTGACTTCTGCTGAAATTCACAACACCAACATTTGAGCTTCTTTGAAATGCAGACACTGCAATCCTTTTTGGGGAGAGATTTATGATGGCAGGGATACCATGGATGAGAAATCTATGGAAACCATTTGATAGGAGGGTTCCTGTGCTTTTATTTTTTGATGTAGATTTTGTAGAGTTTGTGTTGAAAATCATTGATATCAATTTTGAGTTGTGATGACAATCATTGTTGACATGTGGAACCAATTCAACACCCCCTTGCACACTTTATCCCATGCTTTGAATCCTAGATTTATGTGATGATGACCTCATTGATTGAAGCAATGGGAAGAGGAAGGCCCCACGTGGATGGGGTTGGCTGCTGTAGTGAAGAAAGCCTTCAAGAGATCATTTGGGGGAAAATTTTGTAAAAATTGTTGGGGGAAATTGGAATTGACAAATTTTCATATATCATCCTTGGCTACTTTGTATATATGTACACTAGTTTTGGGATGTAATATTTACTGTATTGTTTCCCCAGTTATCTCTTTTAGTTCATTTTGAAACATTCGACATAATATTCTTATTAATATATTTATATTAATTTAGAATGTTTTATTTATTGGGCTAAAAAATTTTAAAAAATAGTTCACATTTAGCTTTTATGATTTTTTTTTCTATGTCCTATTTTTCTAGCAGCAAAACTCAGAAGTTCTATGATGTTACAAATCCTTCATAGCAACACTAGGGACTTTGTTTACCTCCACCAGTGGTAGAGGTTTCCTTGCTTGGATCAACTTCTTCAAGTAAATTGAACAAATCACTGGCTCCTATAAGTGACTTTAGGATTTTAGTATATTGTGCTTCCGTCCAATTATCTTTAGCATTTGTTATTGATATCTGTGCAGACAAATTTTTCTATGCTTCCATATTAGATTATTTAATAGCTTCTGATTCAGTCCTAAATAATCATTCATATAGAAGCTAATGTGTATTTTTTTTAGACAACTTATGTTTTACTTTAGTGATTGTCTTCTAGATTCTTTATACATGGCTTCATTTTCATTTCCTAATAACATATACCTGTTCATATTTCCATGTGAAACTAGAACACATGAGGTAATGCTGAGACTTCCCTTGCAGTGGAGCTGCTGGAAGATCAGTTATATTGCCAGCTAGTGCATCTTGGTATGTCAAAATCTGTTTCTTGTCATGTAATATTTGTTTAGTTTTCCAACACCCCCCTGGATTGGTGCAAAGTAACATTACACATCAATTTTAGTGAACATAAGCTTCCATATGATTTAGGAGTTTGTGGTGGAATATTACATATCTTACTGAATATTGAGACATTAATGGTTGTTGCAGGGGCTCCCATGCTACACAGGAAAAATCCTTTAGTATGAGGATCCCAGTTGTTATGGGCTCCTCTAATCCTAAAACAAGTTCATCTCATTCACTTTCAGCGTCTCCAACATTAAATATCCCTACCTTGGTGGTGGAAGTTGCGGCATTAGGGTTGTGTTCTGATCATGGAAAGCTTTTGATCAATAAGGGTGGGTAGTCATCAACATTTATATCTAAAAAACATATTGATGCCAAACCTAATGCAATGAGTGGAACGGATATAAAACTAAATTCATGTGTAAATACCATTGGGGAAGCTTTCCATGGAAAGAATGCCAGTTTAGTTGATCCTACTATGAAATGTAGGAGTCATGAAGGTTTTAAAAGTCTATTGAAGAATTCGTCCTCTGACACACACAAGGGTTCATCTGAGCTGGGCAGTGGGTACATTGAAATAGAAAGAAGTGAAAGAACAGATGCAGCTTCAGTGTCATTTGGTATTGTCTATGTTGGACTTTCTAAAGATAGATTTCTAATATCTGTCCCTCAAAGAAACTCTTTTGTTCAAAGCAATAGTGAAGTGAATGTTGTTGCTCTAAATAAAAGTAGTAGAATGCTTTCAAGAAACCACGTTGAGAATTGTCTACAAAGGTCTCCATTTGATGATAGGTATCAAAACAATTATGAAGAACACTTTGCAGAACCATATGGTGAAGGTTGCTCTAAAGCTATTTCTTCAGAAGCAGAGGTGCCTCCCTTTATGGAAAAAGTCCAATTTTCAGTCAATGATTATAGTTCTAAATATTGTTCTCTTCATCAAAATTATGTAGATACTTGCACCCTTAATGGTGACGGTGACAGCTTTGGAGTTATTGATCATAAAGGAGAGGAAAGATTAGTTTCAACTACTGAAAAGACTAGTACAGATTCTATCCAAAATTGTGAAAATGAGCCTATGTTAGAGGAAATATTAGTTTCAAAAGCTGGAAATACTAGTACAAGCTCTATCCAAAATTTTGAAAATGAGTCTATGTTAGATGCAACCGATAGAAGTACAAGTACTGGTTTTCAAATTCTCAAGAAAGCAGAAATTGCTAGAGATTCTAATGCTAGTTCTGGAAAGCTAGAATGCTTAGAGAATCTGGTGTGTAATATCCTTCTAGAAGTTTATACGAATGGCTCAGATGTTAAATAAAATAGTATAATTTCAAACATATTGTCTTTGAATTTTGATTCAGATGATAGTGTATTAAATAGTCCTCACAATTTAGCAAATTTGCTCCTTGTTGAGACTGATAAGTGCAATAGGTTGTCAAAGGAAATATCAAGTGCATGGAAGTATCAGAATAGCAAGCAGTAAATATTTTTATTTGCAAGGTCAGAAGGTTCTATAGAAAGATCAAGCCATTATTCCACTCCCAATTTGGCATCGTCTAGGAAATTGCAGAGGGAGTGGGAAAATGGACAAGATGTTTTGGAGAGCACAAATGGACATGAAATATTGAAAATCAATGGACTATCTAATAATACTTCTGGCCCAAAGGGGCAATGATTTTAGATTACTTTAGAGGGAAGCACATTTTTTTGTTCCTTCAGAGGCCAAGGGTGAGTTTTGTCTTCTTTTGATGTTGGATATTAGTAATTTTCGTTTAATAATTGTGTTTTACCTCTTGCTAATATGGCATTTATAGCTTTTGTTTCCTTTTATCCAACCATTTTAAGCCTTTGTATTTTTTCAAGTTTGTTATCTATGGATATAGACTTATTTTTATGGATCTAAATACAAGAGATAACCATTTTCAAATGAGCCTATCTTTTAATGTCTAACACTGCATAGGGGATGTCCCTAAGTTACACTGGGACATTACCAATGTCGTGTAGGATTGTCAGATATCCCTTGGCCATCTTGGGGACTTCTTAGCATCACTTTCCAAAATCGGTGCCTAAGAGAAGAGAAATATAAGGCCTTAGCGCTACACTCACTTACCAACACGTTACCCCTTACGAAGAGACTATTCAATCTCTAATTCAACCAAGATTTAGTTTTTTTCTTTAAATTAGCTAGTATATGAACTTGCAATAGTACAGTAGGAAAATTACAATTTATTATAAGTTGGGAGCTATTTCCCTATGTGTCCTCCAATATCTAATGGGATTGTCTTAGGCTATAGGTAAACTATCCTTCCTAACCTCTAATTTGCCAAAAGTGACATATGAGCTTTGAAAATAATAACTGTTGTTGAAGTACCCTACTATATTCAACAATGAATATATCTAAAATGGCACTACCTGAGCCCACTTGTGACTCACACACATTATTTTTCATTTAATGCATATGCTGCTATGTGCGAACTCTCTATTGGAGGTATTGGTGGCTTTACTGATCCTAGATATAGGTAATTAAACCATCTTATTGTATTGATCTATTTTTTACTAGGTTGGTGTAGTCACTTTCCTGAAGCCAGTGCCCTAAACCCTAATAGAGGTCTAGGTGTTACAATTCTCCTGATTTGCAAATCATTCACTTGAAAGACTAAGGGAAATCTTACCTATAGCATTCATCTCTTGAGTAATTGTGTTTGGGCAATGATCTTCTCTCTTTTGAGTAGGAATTCACTTTCAAGCTATGTTGCATGCGTTTCTGGAACGCGGAAATGTTGGGAATGTGGGTACGAGTGTTTAATACGGCTAAAAGTTTATGTTAAATTTATAGGAAACAACACCAATATATTAAAAAAATATAAAGATTAATATAATTTAAAATTTAAAAACAAAATTAATCTTGAAAGTTGTTTGAGCAATGGCAATAAAAAGTTTAATGATTCCTTTATAATGTACTTTTTCATAATTTACACCTTCAGAGATTTAATTTTTAATCTCTGTGCTTGACTTTGAGAGGTCTAAATTTATGTTGGACTCTCTATATAGTATTTACAAGAATAGGTATAATAAGAAATTGAACTCAGAGCCTTCCTCTTTTCCTCATGCTGCTGCTTTACTATTGATCTGCATGCCATCAGTCAATCGATATTTTATTGTCGAAAAACAGAGCAAAGATATCATGTGCAGCCTCCATGCAAATGCAATAACAACCCTGGGATCAAAATAAGGCTATAGGGTATGCACATAAAGAAACACTAGTATAATAAGTTAAAATCTAATTATTTAACCCAACACAACATACTCGAGCGAGCATATTCTTAACATAGTCTAGAGGTCAGGCACGTATTTAAACTTGAACATATTCTGTCCATCAAAAGAATGGCTTTTCTACTTGATTGGATCAATAGTTTAGAGCCCTTTCAAATATTGCCCATAAAAAGGGAGAAGGTTCATAAGGTTAGTTGAAATGTTATGGAAGAATGCATGTTTTAAAAGGCAGGTTTTGGAGTTTTTACTAACATTTTTTTGTTACCTTTGTAGGAAAAGGAACAAGCTTGTGCTCAAAAGGAAGCCAACATTCAAGTAAGATTCCAAAGCTACATCACTTTCTTTCATTGCTCATTGAAACACATTTGCATGATTTATTAATCCAGTTGTTGATGCAATTGTGAAAGTGAGAAGTTGACAATATCAACTTTCTTTGTTAGATTATTACAACTATGAGGACATGTTATCTTATATTGAGTTTATCATGTTTTTTATTTATTCCATTCCATCAAGTTATTTATCAAAATTTTCCATCTTCTACTTTTGTAGTATATGTGGAATATACTTGTCTTAACATTACACTTAAACTTTCAAATTCAAGAAGGAAATCTCTGTTTCCAATTTAAGATTTATATCATTCCAATAGGGAAACACTTATACTCTATGTTCCATAATGGCATCATATACAATTGCTAATATCTTTAGTTACCTTGAACCAGGACAAGGAAAAGAAACGACGGCAAGAGGAGGCGGAAAAAGAACAGAAGCAACGTGAAAAGGAAGAAGTTGAGATGAAAAGGAAACTTGCAATACAAAAATAGGCCACACCGATGGACTGATTTCTTAAAAAATATGCACCCAACACTCAAACAGTTCCCACTATATTGAATGAAACAATTTATAATTCTTTGCAGGAAAATGCACAGATTTGCAGTGGTGTTATGTTGTCAATGGATAAAATATTACTGAAAGCAGCAGAGATAGAGATAGGGGATATTCTAAGGTTGATGTTCTATCTTTTTATAAATGTCTAAATGTGGCATGAATATGTCGTGTTCTTTCTAGATTCTTTGAGTTGACTCGATTTGATTGTGCGATGTACTTAGGCCACACCTGGAATCTTGGCGCCATCTTAATTGGTGCACTTCTGCACAAAGACATCTAAGTTGGGGTATTTGGCATAAAAACAGAGTTTCATTGTTCAATGAACTTCAGTTTCATGGGGCATCTGCTGAAGCTGTAGCGCTTCCAAAATTGTAATCCACTACAAACAAAAAATGGATGTATAGTGAGGCTGAAGATCATGAGTTCATGTCAAAGAGCCTTGTAAATGACTGGGAAGAAGTTTTGAGTGATGGTTTTCCTTGAAATAATGGGAATACCACTGTAGATAGAGAAAATAGGCTTCATAATAAGAGAAGAAACCTTTTGCAGTTTGATCACAACCATAGACCTGCTTATTATGGAACCTTCTCAAAGAAAAGGTGAATATGCTTTGCATAATTTTAAGTTTATTAATTATCAAAGCAATACGTTGTGTTTTAATTTTGATAGCCCATGATGAGGAACATCTGAAACACCTTGAAGCTCATTGATTCTTAATATTGTAGTAGATAAGAGGGAAAGTTTTGTTTCTGAGTCTTTGTTTTTGATGCAGTGATGGCATTGGGCTTCGAAATCCTTTCAGGAAGGACTCTTCTTTGGACTATGAGAATGATAGTGATGAATAATGGGAAGAGGTACTCATAACTAAATCTCTTTGGTAAGAGTATTTGTAGTATTTTTATTAACTTTCTTACTTTGTTAAAAATTTTAGGAAGATCCTGGGGAAATCCTTTCTATCTCTTTTTATCAGTATTTTATTTATGTGATTGTTATATTTTTAATTATATATAAGTTTATGAGAGTTCCTTAAAAAATTTAAAGCACATGCTTCTATTTGTTTCATTATTTCAATAAGCTAAAATACATGTTTCTCTTTATTTCATTGTTTCCATAATTTACACAATACAATGAAAACACATTACAATTTTTCTTGTGCTAATTTTATTTATTTCATTGTTTCAAAATTTACACAATACAATGAAAAGCATTACATTTTTCCTTATGCTAATTTTAGTTCCAGGGAAAATTGTACATAGCTCTCAGGAATTAGTTTATCATAAATACTAGTTACTGGTAAGTTGTAATAGCAATAATTATGTAGTTTGTAGATTGCTATCTATCATAAATTTGTTTGAATATCATCATGGTCAAGCAATAACAACTTCTTAAAGGGTTCTAGCTCAATGGTAGAGCGCCTTCCTAACTATAGGCAGGAGGTTGGTGGTTCAATTCCTCCGTGCCCTATCATAAATTTGTGACTACAAAAATGACTAAATTCGCATATATACGACTATTAGTAGCTAATTTCCTGTATCTTAGTCATATTTAGCTTATTCATTAATATGTTAACATCTAGTAGTTTATTTAGTTGTATATTTGGTCATTAATTGTTGCAATCAATGACTAAATCCATGACTAAATCTGTGACTAAATCAATGACTAAATCATTAACTATCAATCATTAAAACAATGACTAAATCATTGACTATCAATGACTAACGCATTGTCTATCAATGACTATCAATGACTAAATCAATGACTACTAAGTCAAGCTATTAATGACTAGTGAAATACGACTAGCTATAAGATAGTGGAAATGAGCTACTATTAGTCACCAACTCAAAAATAGTCGTTTATAGCCTGATTTTAGTCATTAATTTCTCATTTTCTACTAGTGCATAATGAATATTTCTTGTAAAAGAGGGGGGTCAAACACTATAGGATGATTCAATATTTTATTTAATGGTTGGTTGGGTGATTGTGAATTACATTGGATGTATTTTTCCTTTCAATTATGCATGTGGTTGAAGCATGTTAGCGGTGTTGATGGGACATTATCATAATATCGTACAAAGTCAACCTCTTTTGAAACCAAAATGCATTGACATAGACCCCAATCAATCCAATTTTCATGAAGGTAGGACTGTCAAACTAAGAATGATTTCCATCCAAGTCAAAATGGTTTCCTCGTTAGGGTTAAATTCTCCCCATTGATTAACATCAACTTGTGCAATTTGTGCATGATAAACTGTAAAGACTATCTCATTTGATTAGTGTATAAAGAATATGTGACATATGACTACAATCCTAAGCATGCTCATATACAAACAAAAAGTTACTTTATAAGAGGCCACAAGAGATGATTAGGTAGCATTGGTGTTAGGGTTTCCCTCCTAGGTTTAGGGTTTCCTCATTGACTATAAAACCTAGGTTATGCATGCTAACCCCAAAACACTGTTTGGGTTAGGGTTTCCTCATTGATTATAAATCCTAGGTTATGCATGCTAACCTTTAAACTTCAGTTAGGTTTAGGGCTTCCTCATTGATTCTAAATGTTAGGTTATGTATGCTAACCCTTAAACTTTAGTTAGCCTATGTCAAAGCAAAAAGTACAAGAGATCATTAAAATTGCAAGTGATCAACAATAGCATAACAAATATGTGTGTATTCAATGAGAGTAAGCAATGTCAACTTCATCTTCAAATGATATAAATTGTCAAATTTATCAAAATCAATGTTTGCTAAGTAGATGCAAGGTCATCAAATGCTAAGAGAATATCATTGCAATATGAATTTCTAGCTTGCAAAATGAGACAATAATTACTATGTAAATACCAAAGGCAAACAAGTGCTTTCTATTCCAATTTGGAAAATGAATAAGACTATCAAACCAATGATAACTTTCAGCCAAGTATAAGTGCCCCAAAATGTTACTTCCATTCAAAGTAAAGATGCAATAGCTATGTCAATTTCAATTTTTCAATTGGGAAGATAATTGTTAGGTAAATGCAAGTGGACTACAAGTATTGTTAATTCCAACTTGGTCAATGAATGGGACTGTCAAACTAAATGTATTTTCTATCCAAGACAAATTTTACTATGACTATCCCAAATAGTAATTTCCAGTCAAGACAAGAGTGCCAATAAGTACCTATATGATAGTCCCCAATAAATATGTTATCTTGTACATGTTTTTTAGAGGTCTTTTTGGTATTTTAGTAGTGCAAATGTACTTGTAGATTACTATCAAAACTTCTTATGTATGGCTTGAAATTTAAATGATATGTAGAGTCCTAGGAGGTATTCTAAGGCTAGAAAATGTGTTTTGAAACGGGGATAAGGTCCGATCCTATAGGCTGGGGATAGGAGTATGAGATTCAAAGCTTAGGGTTAGGAAATGAGAGAGGAGAGGTGGAAAGGTAAGCGAATAGGTTAGGAGATGGAGAAGGGAGGAAGGGTTTGGAAGGGTAGCAATCTACGGTTTTAGGTTAGGTGTCTATTTAGGTGTAGGTCCTTAGGGTTTAGGTCTATAATAACAAGTCTGAAGCTAGGCATGACAAGCCGAGACAACAAATGGAAGGGTTGAGGGGTGAAGGGCCAAGCTAGGTATTTGCACTATGATTTACAAGATCAGGTATTTGGTATTTAAAATTATCATTTCTATTGTACACATTTATGCAGTTGTATATTTGTTTTGTTAACTAACATGCAATGTTAAACTTTTTATGCATTTTGTTGTGAACATACAGACTTTATTGCTTCATCAACAATGATTATTGCAAGTGCATCAACTGCAATATAATACTGCATTCAACATAATGTATGCAAATATGTAATAAAAGGAAAAGTAATGTAAAGAAGTGCAAAATGATATATTCATATACACAAATTTCCAATCATATACAGTAGTAGTGAAAAATGGAACATCGTTCCCAAAATCTATACAATGGCAACTCGTGCCCTATACAAAATATGGCAACTCGTGCCCTATACAAAATATGGAAACTCATGCCAAAATTCCACATCATGGCTAGTGTACATAGGAGGGTCTCTCAATCCTCCTGCTCACCCTCGGAGCTCCCAAGTGCACCTCCAAAATCGATCTTCCTTTTCTTCGAGCTAGAGAAAGCTCGATCCTCCTAGCTACGTTGACCACCTCCTCTTGGGCTCTGAAAAAACAACAATCAAATGTCAACTCCTACACACAATTATACAAGTATAAAAAACAATTTAAAAATCAAAATTAAGTTTTCAAATCTTAAATAACTCACCTCAAATGAGATCGTAAGTGGTGAGTGGGCTACCCTCCTCCGTGATCCAATTCTCTCAGTAATGCCACCCTCCAACAATTAAACAATAAGATAACTCATAAAATTTACCGCCTATGTTAATTTTCATTAATATTGCACGATATTTTCATAAACTAATCAGTATCAACATGAACACAATAGGTTGGTCCTTGGGGCTAGCAGGTGGAGCAATCGGCTAGTCCTTGGGGGTGGCAGGTGTAGCAGTGGGATGGACAACCTACTTTGATGCTAGGGTGGATGGCATAGTGTGGGATGTATCCACATAAACATTGGCTACAAAAATAGGGGGCACAGTGAGAGAGGGTGTGGAATGGAGTGGGCAAAGTGGTGATGTACGACGATAAACCCCAACTGGTTGTAGAATGAAATGGGTCACCCTAGAAGGGGAAAGGAGGGTTTTGGGGGAATATAAGGTAGGGGGATGAGGTCTTGGATGGGGTGGAGGGATGGGTTAATGTGGATGGATGGTGTATCATGGTTGGAGGGGGGAGGGTGGAAACATGGGAAATTGCAAGGGAGGGGGTGGATGTGTGGGGCAGGGGGGAGTGAGCGAAGGTTGTGACGAAGAAGGGGGAGATGGATGGAAGTGTGGTGGTGAATGTGAGGCAAGGGATGGATGAAATGGGGTGGGGAGGGATGCAGGGAAAGGGACATGTATGTCAAGGTCTACACCTGACATATATGGTGGGAAAAAGGCAATTGATGGAGAGATAGTGACACCAATGTGCCTATGTACTCAGACTTACATACATATTCATGGCCTCATATATTAGTACATAAAAAATATAACTATACAAATCTAAGCCATCAAAACTGAAATTAAATTTATACTTTATTACACGATACCTGCACACGAGGGGATCTGTTGATCCCTGGTGAGGATGGCTAGTCACTCACTCCTGCAGACACCTATGCAAAAACAAAAGATTTAGATTCAATTACTAAATATTAACTACATTGGACAAAAATATTAACTACTAACATTAAATTTAATTACTGAAATAAAACTACCTATGTGTATGGTGCTGTGATGTCCTATGCAGCTACCATGGCTCCATCTAGGTTGAAGGAGCCATCATTCTCCCACCCGGGTGTTGGAGACTCAACAATGAATAACTGTACATTAAAACAAATCAAGTCATTAACATTTGATTCTAAGTTAAAGTTTATTAGAAATTATGAGATTGCATAACGTATAATCAATACTTGAACATTAAATAAAATAATAAATAACATGCGGTAGGTATCTCTCTGTGGCATGCTCCTGCATGGGAACATGGCATGGATTCCCACAATGAGAAGAACAATGTGGCATTGGTCCCGTCAAGCTGGATGGATCATCCTGGATACCACCTGTAGCTGCTCTCCCTCGCCCACCACCAGTAGACTGTGCAGAAGTGTGTCTCTTGAAGTGGTAATGCTCGCTCTATGAGGACATAGCCACAAATGTGGTATTCCTGAGAAGGTGCCGTGTGGCACGTCTAGTGGATTCATGGATCTCATCTAGCTCTCTACCTAACCCAAGGGGTTGAGGAAGTGAGTTTGGCTCTATCCTAGGTGCAGGAGGTCCTATGAGTGGGTTCTGGTGGGCATGAGGTTGATCTTGGGCTGAGCCAAAACCGACACCCTAGAACTCGATGATGTTGAAGTAGTTCACATGGAACCCTAACACAAACTCAACCCATAGTTTCCCGAGAAAATACTGTGGGACCTCGATATTGTTGCATGGAGGCTTGTCAAAAACCATGAACCATCTCTTCCTCTAGTTTTCTCTCCATGGCTGGTAATTACACCAGTCCATGCAAATTCGCCTCTTCCTCACATCTGGAGGATGTCCTGTTCTCGAATCTATAAATTTGCTCCACAGTTGGGATTTTGTGATATTCAGGTTTTTTATATCTTCTTTGTATAAACTAGTGGCATAATGTTCTCTCATTCGAGCCCCATATTGGCTCAAATTGGTTATCTCACTCTGGGCATTGTTGATAGACTCTATTATGTTTTGTAGTGATGTGGCGAGGGAAACCCGAGAGGGTTCCCTGGTGTTCTTTAGTTCATCACTCAATATACTTAACTGGTTTAAATCCCCATGTAATTCATCTTCGAGGTTTTCTTCATTTAATTCAGGGTTTATTAGGTCCTCAGATTGGTTTGTTTCACTCCTTTGTTGGGATGATTCATTGGTATTTGTCATTATGTTTAGGTGATATATCTATAATATCAAAATTTGTTCCATTTCAATTCATTTGCAATTTTTTTAATTTTATATTTTATTTGAAAAACAATGAAAAACATTAAAAATAACAAAACAAGTACAACACAATGTAAATACTACTCAACCTACCTTATTCCAACGGTCGTGGGTGTCATTTTGGGGTGCTTGGACACTTCTTTTGGGTAGGGATGATTTTAAGGAACCATACTTATTTAAAAGTGTATAAATGTTGGAGAATATTACCAATTCTTAAAACACCAACTATAAAATGATTGGTGATCTTTTTCAAAACATATTTTAATTTCCAAGGATTTTATATCGTTTATATAATAATTTGGCGATTTTTAGGGTGAAAAATTTTTACCCCATCAAAATTGGGCGAAACAGGGGTTCAAAAAATGCAAAATGGTGAATCTATTTTGGGAGAAAAACATGGAAAATATCCCACTCGGCTAAAATTCGCCCCTAAAATTACCCCTGCGAGTTTTGGGCTCTGTGGGTGTCGTTTTGGACTCCTTCGGTGTCATTTTCGGGTAGCTTGCACGCTCGCGGGTTGTGAGTGAATAAAACTATTCACTTTTTTTTTTAAACACAGGGACATGTACACACTAAACACACTTGCATGTTCAGATACACGTGGACGCCCATACATGTGTGTGCATCAGTAGAGGCATGTGCATGCTCCTATTATCCACATTGGCAATCCGACTTGGAGGTTCACCATTGCTGAAGCCAAAACGCGTGAGCGCGTTTCTGTTTTTTTCCGCTAGCGTGCTCCCATTGCATCATAATTGGGTAGCAGCTTCTTGCGGGCACCCATATGCTTCATTTATTTTCCTTGATATTCTAATGCATCTCTTTGTCTTACACACTGCTTCCTTACATACTTACAGGGGATGTTCCAAAACCATTGGGACAATTATAATCTTTTTCAACTCTAGCTCCTTTACTCCATGTTTCTTTCTTTCTTGTACAGTCCTTTCCAATAACGAAGGAGTCAACATCTTTAGAGAGAGAGAGAGAGAGAGAGAGATTAAGGGATGGTGGTTAGTGGTAGGAGTAGGAGAGAGAGAGAGAGAGAGAGAGAGAGAGAGGTTAAGGGATGGTGATTAGTGGTAGGAGTAGGAGAGAGAGAG
>LPNX010477715.1:12244-42463 GCA_001517045.1 Pseudotsuga menziesii
TCAACTCCATAGAAGTTATGCTAACCCTTCAACAACAGCAACCTGGATCTGGATCTGAGTGTCTTACTAGAAGCTCTACGGTTTCTGTAGCAACAAAGTATACCTATTGTTTCGAAATAAAAAATGAAACAAGGAGGCATTGAAAATTCAAATTCAAATTTCCCCCCATTACGGTCTCATGTCTATGGCTACCGAAGGCTGAAACCTAATTCAAAGGACCTGTCTACATCAAATCGCAACATTAAAGTCATTGGATTGCCGGAGAGTAGTTGCCGGAAAGTAGTTCCCTCTGGTCGAAGAGTAACCTCGTAGGTAATAGGTATGGAGTGGGTGAGCATAGCTGATGGGCATACTTATGCCATGAAGAGTCATGCATCTCTGACACTGGACAGTCTCGTCTTAAAGACGATTCTGTCCAGTATATAGCGCTCGACAAAGAGATTTACTTTTTATTTAAAAATAAACAAATAAAAAAATCTCTTTGATTGAAGGAAATTTATATTATTATACCTGCCAAGGAAAATATATAGCTATCAGTTAGTCAAACAATAGTTTTGACTTTAATTAATTAATTTATATATTTTTTCAAAAGTTTGACATAACTTTTATAAAATTCATATATTAAATTAATATTTTAAAAATAAAATTTTATTTTTTTAATTTTTAAAATCTACTTTTTCATTTTATAATTGCTTCATTTTAATGATTTAACTAATTTTCTCTAGTGTGCAAATGAATTATTAGATATAAAAAATATTTAAAAATATAAAATAAAATAAAATATAACAATGCCAAGTGTCTTGTTTATTAAAATATTAATAATGGCTACTCTTAATAGATGTGACAATCGATTAACTATAACTATATCATTGTATACAACTTTTATTTAAATATATATATACACATCAATATATTATAATAAAAAAATTATAAAATTTAATAATGTCAAGTGTCTTGTTTATTAAAATAGCCATAATGACTAATCTTGATAGATGTGACAATCACATCACAATAAATGATTAACTCAACTGGGAATATAGCATTGAGAATATGATTAATGGAGGGTGGAAAGCTTACTTTGGTCTTGAAAATAATTGTAAAGAAACAAACCTTGTGATGTGGGATAAAATGAAGTTCCTCTTTGAAACTTTAGTCACTCATGTTATCTTGTATGGATGTGAGGTTTGGGGTTGCAGCATCTTTAGAGATTCTTTGAGAAAGATTGAGGAAATCAAGAATCGTTTTATTATGTATAACCTCAATATTTAAAAGCAATACACCATATTCTATTCTACTTATAGAAGTGGGTATTTCCCCTATCGAGAGCCTAGCTATGACTAGGCTCCTGTTGTACAAGAAAAAAATCAATAACATGGGAGACCATCGACTTCCTAAGTTAGCTTTTAATTCTAGCCAAAACCACCTTAGGCTCAAGCGAGGTTGGTATAAAGATACCAAGGCCTAGTTAAACCAATGGGAGATCGACGAAAATATTGCATTGCAAAATATTAATGACATTAAAAATATTGTTACTTCTAAGTTTAAAGAGAAACTATGGTGTGAGAAAGATTTAGAGACTAAAAGAAAATTAAGATATTATAAGGAGGTCATCAACCCTACTCTAGAAGATCAAAAGCATCTCTATGTTTTAACTAGTTCAAAGAAAAAAACTAATATAGCCAAGATAAGAACGAACTCTCATGAGCTCCATAGTGAAACAAGTCGTTGGATAGTTCCTAAAACACCATGGGTGGAAATGATCTGTCATCTCTGTGAGAATAGGAACATTGAGGATGAAAATCACTTCCTCTTAGAGTGCACTGTGTACACCCACATTAGATCTCAGTTTCATAATATGTGTTGCAACACCGACCTTCCTAGCCTTTTAACTTGTCAAAATTATAGTGAGCTTGGGACACTTCTCACCAAGCTCTTTGAGCATAGGAATACAATGTTAAAACAAACTAATTAATTGGTTTCTTTAGGTCCGATAAACCAAAATTTGGTCTTAGTGGAGGTTAACCATCATCATCATCTTCTTCTTCATAGTTATATCATTATATAAAACTTTTATTTAGATATAATAATTTTTAAATATATATAAAAATTTTAACATATTATAATATTTTTTATATAAATTTTTTAAATAAATTTTTTAAACTAAAATTTTCAAATATTTATTTTGATATTCAATTAAGTTTTTTTCACATTTAATATATTAATGAAACAAAAGATTGATTTTTTTTTAATATTTATTGGCTTATTCAAACAAATATGATGATTATTATTTTAATTAGTTGACATTATACTAGAGATTTACCAAAGTTTAATACTTTATTTAGCATTTTTATTGTTAATAGAAAAAATTATAATTTATTTTGGTAAAGTTTTGTTAGTAAAGAAATGCAAATTTTGTAAATCTCTATACAATTTTGATTTTTCTAAATGACAATGACATTCTTTTATGACTTCTATTTATTATCTAATTATTTACATGTTAAATTTTAACTTTAACTTGGCCAATATATAACTATTAGATCAAAACATTTATAAATTATGAGATTAAATTTGGGTTATAAATAACTATTAAATTATAATATTTTTAAATTATTAAATTAGATCCAAGTATATAAAACTATTAAATTATTAGATTAAACTATTTCTTAAAGAGTGTACAAGCAGCTTTGTTGCTAATTTCACTTATTTTTAATACTTTTTGTTTCTGCAAAAGACAAAAAAAAGTTTTGAATTTTTTATTATTTTTGTTTTTTTCAAAAAAAAACAAAACAAAACAAAACAAAAAGCATGGGAATTTCTTATTATTTTGTTTGTCCAAAGAAAAGGAAGCAAAATACTTTAAAAATAACAATAATAATTTATTTATTTTTTGAAAAAAACAAAATTAAATTTAATACTTAGTCTTTTATTTAGGAAGGAGATCGAATCTAAGGTTAAAATTCAGAATTTATGGATTGGGGACTCGATTCTTGCTTGTATGAAGAATTGGTGTTTCAATAACAAGGTAAAATCAATCAGGTCCCTGCCTGTTGTTGTTAATTGGTTTATCTGGAAGGCTAGAAATTCTAGTTGTTTTGATAACTATACTCCATCTCCTGCGCAGGTTTCAGCATCTAGTTTGAGTTTACTTTCATCTTATCCACAGGATAATGCAGTTTTGAAGGTTAGAATCATCACTGAGGAGATTATTGATAAGACTAAACCTTGGGGTTTTTTTTATGGATCAGCTTCTGGTGATCCATAGATGTGTGGTGCTGGGGGAATACTTTTCCTAAAAGATGATCATTTTTTCACCTTTAAGGTTGGGTTGGGGGTAGGGACTAACAATCTTGCAGAGTTATATGCTTTGAAATTACTCTTAATTTTGGCTTTGGACAAGCAAATTTCTATTATCCAGGTTTTTGGTGACTCTCTGCTAGTCATTAACTGGATTACTGGTAAGTTCAGAATTCACAATTTGCAACTTGCTCAGATTTTACAAGAAGTTATCAGACTTTCGGATCTTTTTGAGCAGGCAAATTTCAAACATATTTATAGAGAAAGAAATGCATCAGCTAACATTTTGGCTAATGATGGTGGGAAAGTCTTGAATGGTTATTGGCATATGTCTGAGTTTAATGGATCTAAAAGACGTGATTCCTACCAGGTTTTTTAGAAATTTGACTTTGGTGACAAAACTGTTTATTCAGTTATATGATGGACATTGGATAATTTCTATGTTGGGTACTGTTTTCTTAATGGAACATTATGTTACTATCTGTGTATTATACAATGCGTGTATATAAGGATGTTTTTATGTTGACTTTGATGACTATGATTTGGTGACTATGCAGTTGGACAGTCTCTGCTGAGTACTGTATGGAGATACTTCTGGACAGTGTTGATTAATGTTTGGAGACATTTTGATGACTATAGTTTTGATGCTGTACTTATTGGACTGATTGCCGAAAGCATTCATGATAAGGCTGATACTGTGAAGAATCATAATATGACGCTGAACCTTTTATTTTGGAAAATACGTGTTTCTGCAAATGTAATTAAGACTTATGTTGATATTGTATAAGCTTTTTTGAGTTGTTTTGTATTGATCATATGGACACTTATCTTTTTTCTAGATAGTAGATCATCTGCAACATGTAATTTGTATCTAGTATACATCATTATGATTTTTTTCTATAGAAAAAAAAAGTATCAATAGATTTAAATATCATATCATAATTTCAAATTTAAATATTTCATCTCAACTTCAGTTCAACTTAACTTTACATTTTTATGATTTATCATTAAAGTTTTGAGAACATTGATGGATATCAAATAAATATTATTGATTAACACTATCAAACCTCTGAATTCAAAACATCACATATGAGAAGCAAAGATAATTCAAATACTAATTATGTAATCGTCTATATTTTAAGCTTTTCAAATTGTATTTATAATTATTTTAAAAATAATAATAATGTATTATTTACATTGATTGTGAGATTGAATGTAGTTTATAAATTTTAAATAATTATTTAAAAAATAATAATGTATTACTTATATTGATTGGGAAAATAATAATAATGTATTATTTACATTGATTGTGAGAATGAATGTAGTTTATACATTTTAATTAATTATTTAAAAAATAATAGTAATGTATTACTTACATTGATTGTGCGGATGGTGTAGTTTATAAATTTTAAATAATAGATAATTAAAAGAGAGTGGTGTGTCTCATTCTAAGACTATATTTATAGATAATTTCTCTCACGAGTCTAGATATATTTAGAGCTACATTAAGAAGGTGTTCAAACGTGTTATGTCACTATGCCTTTCTAAATCACTTTTTTTGTTTACCCTTTGTTATTACTATATTTTTATAATACATACGATAATGTTTACCCTTTGTTATTACTATATTTTTATAATACATACGATAATGTAATGCTCATTATAGATAGATCAATTAATTTAGTATTATGTAACTCCACCCCTTCTCTAATGGACGTGTGTGGGTGAAACAAAAGTTAGATATGCTATATGTTGGTATCTTGGAATATATTTTACTACCATAAAATCTTCTCTATTCTTGTGCGTTATTCCACATTAGTTGTTAAAGTTAATCTATGATGACATATAAGTCTCAACATGCCATGATCTGTATGCCTCATTATTTCACATTAGTTGTAAGGGTTGGACCTTTCCATCACATTTGATGTGAGGGTCGGATCATTATTTCATTGGAAGTCGTGTTCCTGGTAACATAAAGGTTGATTGGATGTGGGGTGAGTCTCCCTCCTATATGGCATATTTCATACTATAAAATATAGTAAGATTATTTACTCAAAGGAAACACCATGTGATATTGTATTTACACAATTGAAATTTTGGTAGAAGAGATGATGAAAAATTAGGGGTAAGCCATAGGTTTGGGTTGAGGATTAAGGAAGGCAAAAAGGCAAAGGGGAAATTATTGTACAATTGAGATTGATGGCTAAGAGACAATCCTCGCCTCATTTTTTTCCCACATGCCTCCTAAAGATTCTAATGGGGGAGAGGAAATGAAAGCACACAGAAAAAATCATTAAAAATCCCCAAGTATGGTTGCAAAGGAGACCAAGGAAGGGACAAACAAGGCCCCTTGGAAAGTGGAAGAATAAAAAATATGTCAAAGAGAAATGAAATGTGATAGAAAGAAATGGGGGGATATGTAGCTCATGATAAAGGAAGGTCTAGTGGAGGAAACAATGCTTATATACATTGAAAAATCCCTTGTTGGAAAATTCAATGGAAAATAACTAGAAAGGAAAACTCTCAAAGTATGGGCCTCAACTACCTAGAGAAAAACCAGAAGTTGCCTAATTTCCATATATGGTGTCTAAGATATTTCATTATTTTCTTGGTTAAATTCAATGTTGACAAAGACAAAAATAAGAGTAGGTGGATCATACTTCCACCAAGCAACATCCCTCTACATCAAGGATTGGGAGCCTAGTTTTGACCCCATGAGGGAAAGAACCCACAAAGCTACCATTGTGGATAAAATTTCCTCACCTTCCTCTTGAGCATTGAAGTCCAGATATACTTGTTAGTTTAGGAAGAAAACTAGGAACATTTATTAAGGTGGAACATATATACGTGGTAAAACCCCAAAATGGGGAAACATCCATAGGAAAGTATTGTCTTACACTTGATCTCCACTCCACATATGCTTATCACAACTTTACAATAACATCACAACATAATAACTAGACACTCTAAAGGTCTCCTTCACCTCTACTATTTAGCTACATGTATGAAATAATTACATCCCATATTATGTGTGGGATAAATGATTTTCCAGCTCCTTATATAATGAATGGTAATAGGAGCAGATTACTTCATGATACATGTGGGATAAATCCTTTTAGATAAGATAGAGACAATTATGCCTTCCTTTGCTACATAAGACATCATAACATCTTACACCATCACACTAGACATCATTACACATGTAATATTAACATTACACATTCCAACAAAACATATATCCCACAAACTCGTCATTCTTATTTTCATTGCTTCCTAGCTCCTTTGACATAGTAAATGGATTTTTTACATTTATAGTTACTCAATCATAGAGTTTTTTATGTTGAATATAAGTGCTATGTGGAGGTCTACATTTTGACATGGGCTTGAGTTCATTGTCTGTATAAGTGGATGGAGGTAAGTCAACATGTAGCTATCAAGTTTTTTTTATACACACAAAATTTCCATTGATTAGTTCCCTTGGTTGAAGAAATATATATAGCCTTCAATTTTGTTTTTTACGCACAACATTTATGTTGGTTAGTCGCCTTGGTTGAAGAGATATGCATAGTCATTGATTTGTGTTGGAGTTTATTTCTGGTGGCCTTGGTATGCTCAACAACTTTCCAATGTTTAGTTTGTTCAGTATGCAATGGTTCTCCCTCCATTTAAAAACCAAGCTAGTATACAACTCTAGTAAAATTCCATTGTAATCGTTCAAGCAACCTGCAACACTATTGTATACTTGTTGAGGTTCATTTAATGTTGGTTATAAGTTGTGGGTAGCTTAAACCATTTTTTCAAACCATTAGCCCATATGTAGACTATCCAAAAAGTGTTCTCATATACATTTAACGTCATCCATCAAACCTTTCGACATTTTAAATTGGCTAGATTATTAGTTACAACCATCTTTGTTATAGTGTGATTTTCTACACCTCATGCATCATGCCTTGATGGCCTTCCTTTATCCCTATGTAGACTCACTATACCCCATTTACTCATCATAGATATGATGCTTTAGTATAACCCTTAAAAAGACATTTTTGAAGACATACGCGGGTCACCAGTTCTATAGCTCGTGTATACACATCTTGCACAATTACTACCTGCATATATCATGTTTTGCGCTCAAAACGAAAACAAAAATTGGAGTTTTATCCATCAAATAACAAATACCTTGATCCTTGGCCTTCCATATGTCGGGAAACGCTCTGATTCAACCATCCATTTCCCACTGGAGGGTTATATATTGAGTCATTGTGAAGCACAGAGGAGGAGAAAACTTGGAAAGTAAAGAGACAATAGCAACAAATTTCCCCATTGTTATATGCTTGAGTCTACATCCCTTTTTCCTTGTTGATAGAACCATTTGTGTTCATCTCCCAAGCTTGACATTGTATTTGTGAGCTTGCCTTATTATGGAGGATTGAATTGGTGGAGGCCCAAGTGGAGGGACTCGGTTTCTCAGTTCCAATGAGGTGCCAAAGGATCTTGTCACATTGTATCTATGTTTTATATTAATATAAATATCCATTTCTCATCCAAATTTCATATGCATGTATATTTGTATCCATGGGTGTAATTGCTTTATACATGTTTAAATGGAATATCCTAGTTTGAATGCTAACACTTAATACATTATGCTTCGATATCTATTTGTTGTTGATGGAAAGTTGTAGGGACAAGCCTTTGGTCAATAGCTCAACGGTGGTCGTATTCAAACATCTAGTTGAGATATGGTTCTTATCCCTTAATGGTTAGTTTCTTTAATTTATTTAGCATGCTTGAGAATGGATTTGATTTTTGGTGTCATATTGTCCGTTGTGGTCCACCCCAATACATAGGAAGATTTTCTTTGTAACAATCTCTTTATTGGAATATACAATAGTCATATTTATAATGCATGGTTGTATAATTAGTTATACTCATCTTTTATTGGCATATATATATATATATATATATATATATATATATATATACTACGAAAGGAGGAGGGGCAATGTTCCTTATTGATGGCATATATGTATTTATATTTTGAAGATTGGATAATAAGGAAGAGTTGGGTTTGCATTCTTAGATAGTAGATATGTCATTGTGCTAGTGGAATAGAGGTGTAGAAAAAAATTGTGTTATTTACTTGCTTAACCATGAACTAGAACTCAATCTAACTTTGTTTCAAAGTCAAAGTATTTTTATTATGCATTTAGTATCTATGTTGACGAGATCAATAAGCTGTAGGCTCACCATGTATAGGTCATTTAGTATTAGAGCCCAAGTTCGAAAACACTTGGATAAATATATATGGTAAACACCCATAGTGAATATCAAAATAGTGGACAAGCATTGTTTCCAAGCCTACAAATAATTAGAGGACCAACAATGGTAGATGATTTTTATGAAGAACAGCATCATCGAAGATCTGGAAATTAGGTTTCTGGGGATGGATCAAATCATTGTTGCACTAACATAGTTGGTAACAAAACTACTAGTAATGAAGATTAAGGAGTGCTCTCATCTAAGACTAAACATGGAGAACAAAAAGCTCACCTAAAATATTCCAAAGTTCACGGAAACTTAGGTAAAGAGAGAAAAAAATAAGTCTTTATCTTCTAGTATTCCATTCAAAGCTAAAGTGAAGTTTAAAATATTAATGTTTGATGGCCAAGTTAACATTGAAGTGTTGAATAGTTCATTGAACCAAATAGAAGTTCATTTGTCCTTTATCAAACCTAAGAAGCAGAAGAAAAAAAATATCTTGCTCATTTGAAGATGCCTTGACATGCTTTATTGTGGTGGGAGAGATATGTGGATGCACTAACGATAGGCAAAAATCCCATGATTACAAAATGATATCATTTAAATACTTTGTTGAAATCATAATTTGAACCCATGGGCTACGAAGAGGAGTAGTTTATGAAATTACACACCAAGAACAAAGATAAGTTGTGCAAGAAAAACAATTTGAATTCAGGAAGTAAGCCATCATCATGGGTATCTATTTGGAATATCAAGGGATGGTAGTGAAGTACCTTGAAGGTTTATTAACCATATCTAAATATAATTGTTCTTTCTTAGTGTGAAGAGCGTAAATTAAGCAAGAAAGAAGAGTGTCTATATTGTTTTGGACTCCAAGAAAGAGAAGCTAAAGAAGGGCCAAGAAGAAATCAGTGAAATGAAACTCGAGAAGATTCTATCCATAGTCGAAAAGAGAAGGGACCCTAATAGGAATTGAAAACATTATGACACATATAGGCATACAAATGAAAACTGTTAGAAACTTCATCTAGAATTGTGTCCAAAGAGACATAATCTCAAGAAAAGAGCAAATAATGTAGCCACTAAGACAAAACAAATAGTGGTAGATAACACCTTTGATTTAGATGAATCCATAGTCTGCATCATGTTGCAACAACCAAGGGTGAGTGGAGAAATGAATGCACTATTTTGAATCAAGATTGAAGTGAAGAATTGAAAGGTAAATGCTTTGTTCGAAAATGGTTCTTAATGTAATATGATTTATGAAGCATTGGTTGATGAAATTATTATAGAAACTTATAATTTAGTACGACTAACTTCACTAGCATGGTTGCGAGAGAAATCTACTATGAGAGGCACTTGAAGATGTAAAATCAAGTCTGTCATCAATGTCTCTTATGTGGATGAAATCAAATGCAAAGTTGAACCATCGAAATCATGTGAGATGATGTTTGAAAACCCATATATACCTAAGGGAAAGAGATGTAACTTTGTACATAAGAGAGAACACATATCAATTGCATAAAAGTGGTAAGGCCTACCTCATCAAAGAACATGCACGGAGCACAAGAACACCTATGGTGATAGTGAAACAAGGGAAAACTAGCAACTCAAAGGGATCAAACAAGATGTAAATGACATTCAAAAATGGAAAAAAGGTGGACTTGGAGAAGCATGTGGAGGTTCTGTGCTTATGTTTTCTCCTTAGGCCAACTTTTGGAGACCAAAATCCTCCCAATGGGGAGGTGTGATCTGAAAGGGATCTGAAACAAACATGGCATAAGACTATGTTGTAAAAAAAATTATCAGTGTATGAGAAACAAAGTGGAATGGTGAATGGGAGATGGTGATTGTTAGTGTGCTAGCCACATGCTCAAGTATCTACTTTCCCATCAAACTATGAAACCTCACTGGTTGCAAGAAAGACAAGTGAAGAAAATAAGAAAATCAAGAAAGGGAGCATTATTGTTTGGACATCAGCGAACACCTCACCTTCTCACTTCCTTGAAAAGTGCTCCAAGCTATCCATTAAAATGTAGGTAACATAATGAGTGGGGGGTTCCTTTGGCAGATTTTGGCAAAGATTCTACTTTTCCCTACAAAGCAGACTGTTAGCAGCCTACTAGAGCCATGATACTCTATCTCTATATAAACTGATAATAATAAATTGAGCATTGAATCATTCCAAGTTGATTTTCCCAAACCAAATTAGATATCCGACGTAAATTTGTTGTCTATTGTGGTTGATTCTTGTGTGCATAGTTTTAATTTTTGTGTATTTTTATTCCTGCAGTTTCACTTTGAATGCTTAGTATGGAGGCAGTGTGCAATTTCTTCATTGAATGAATGATAACATATAGCCCACAAACTGACCATCTAGATTTATTTGCTTGTTGGCTCCTCTCCCACAGTAAATCAATTTTTACATTTTTGTTTGCTTAATCTAGAGTTTTCTATGGTGAATTCAAGGATTGTATCTAGGTCTTCTTTTTAACATGGGCTTAAGTTTATCGCTTGTATAATTATTTGAAGTTGAGTCCACACAGGCATTGATTTTGTTTAATACACACAATGTTTATGTTGGTTAGTTGCCTTGATTTTGTTTAATACACACAATGTTTATGTTGGTTAGTTGCATTGGTTGAAGAGATACATATAACCATCAATTTTGTTCGAAATAGAGTGAAATACACACACCGTTTCCATTGATTAATGGCCTTGGTTTAAAACATATACAAGCATCGATTTTGTTATGTACACACAATATTTCATTGGATGGCCACCTTGGTTCAAGAGCCCTAAACTAAACTTAATTAAAAGCTTTAGTAATCAAAGGCGCCATATACAAAGTCAAAGTCAATAATTGACTTTGTAGTTAGTCCTTCAATCACCCAAACATACAATTTTAAATATGTCCTTTATAAAATATATATACAACCATCAATTTCTCATGTACAAAGTGACAAAAATGTTTGTATCTTACACGTATCTTATGACCTCAATATGATCTAACAACTTTTCTCTATATAGTGTGTTTATTGTACCTTGGTTCTCACTCCATTTACAAGTTATTCTAATATGAACTTATAGTCAAATTCCATTGACGATAGTTGAAGCAGCCTACAACGCTATTGCATACTTGTTATGGTTCATTCGATGTTGGTGCTGAGTCGTTGGTACGTATAACCATTTTTATAAACCATCAACCCATAAGTATTATCCCAAACGTGTTCTCATATTCATTTTAAATTAGTAGTATTAATTAGTTACAATCCTCTCTTTATTGATATTTATATTTTGAGAGAGTTGTATAATTGCATAAGGATGTATTTATATTTGACATGAGGATATATTTATATAGTATGAAAAGAAAGAGGTAAATGTTTTGGATAATATGTATCTAGCTATATTATATAGTTAAATATTTAAAATTATTACAAAATTATAGAAATTTTATCTCATTTATATTTAATATATAAATTTATCATCTATCAAATTATTTATTAAATAAAAATTAAATTAATATAAGATTTTGGAGAAGTGTAATTATATACTTTATGTATAATTTTACAATGTCAACTTTATTTAAAGTTCAAAACTAAAAAGATATATATTCCATTAAGTTAAAATTAAAAAACAAAATTTAACTAAATTGGGTACTTCTTACTATGCAATGAGTGAGTTGCAACAAACTTAAACCAAGAATTACAAAGGAGAGGTTTGAATACATACAAGAGATTTACATATTAAACTTGCATAGATCCATCTTAACTCTAAATCTACCAAGCACCAAGAGAGATCAAATCTCTTGACATGCAAGTTTTTCCTTAAACTTTACATGTTGAAAAAAGTTTGTAAGTGAAGCTCTTTATCCAAAATTAAAATAAATATATACATATGGTACATTTTTATAAAAGAGACTTTTAAGTGAATTTTTTTAATCAAAATTTAAACTTTTTTTTTCCCAAATCTAAATTCTGAAGTGTTTAAATCATATTTTTTAATGCATAAATCATTAAATTCAAATTCATCAAATATTCCAAAGATACCAAAATGATACAAGCTTAACAACTATCATATATTTTTTCAAAATTTAATCTAAAATTTCTAATATATATCATGAAAAACAAAACAAAAAACTTCTAACATTTAAACCAACCAAACCAACCAAAACCAAAGTTCTTTTCACCAAAAAATTTTGGATAAAATTATTAATGGATAAAGTGTGGTTCAAATCTCTTTAATCCAACATTATAGCAAAGTCAGTCATATAAGTTAAAGAAAAGAGATCAAGTAATTTAATTCTATAATTATCTTCTTTTAAAGATTTTGAGAATAAAAGTTATAATTAATCTGAAACCATTAAAGTTTGAATTTTAAGATTGATTTGAAACTTTGATAGTTTACTGTGGTTGAAAATGACAAAATCTTTTAAATCAAAATTTTAATCAATTAACAACTTCAATTGATTTGTAATAAAACAACATTAAAAGAGATCAAGTAATTCCATTTTATAATTATTTTGTTTTAAAGATTTTGAAAATAAAAATTATAATTAATTTGAAACCATTAAAATTTGAATTTTAAAATTGATTTGAAACTTTGATAGTTTACTGTACTTATATTGTTGTACTTATATTGTTTGAAAATGACAAAATCTTCTAAATCAAAGTTTTAATCCATTAACAACTTCAATTGATTTTTGTAATAAAACTACATTGCTTGACAAAATCTTTTAAATCAAAGTTTTAATCAATTTACAATTTTATTTTTTTTTAATATTTATATTGGTTTTGGAAAAATTGAACTTAGAGTGAAGCCAATATTTGCAAACGTATGAATGTTGAAACTACCAAACGTTCATATGGTGTTATTTAGTTTTGTAGGTCAGAAGTAAAAGTGATTAGTGAGCTTAAGGATCTTATAATGGACAATTATCTAAACATTCTATGCAGGTATGGAGCATTTGAACTGTTAACTCTGTTATTTATTTATTTTTTTATCGATTTTGTTTGGGTGAAGAAATGCTGAATGAAGGAAGTAAAATGAACATGGTGATATCATATGTCATTTAAATGGGGCTTTCCTCATAAAATATCTATTTTGAGAGGATTTGTGGAAAACAGAAAACAATTTGATTTAGATTTTAGATTTAGGAAGGCAAGATTCCAAAAATGGAAGCGTGAGTAAAATTGTTGAAAGCCCTAATCTAGTACTTTAAAGAATTTGGGAGGTTGTGTGGAGGAGAGAAAACAATTTGATTTAGATCTTAATTCAGAAAGGAAAGATTCCAAAAATGGAAGCGTGAGTAAAATTGTTGAAAGCCCTAATCCAGTACTTCAAAGAATAGAAGATTTGGACTTATTTTCTTTATCATCAGTTTTCTATAAATTTGGTTGAGTAAAATTGTTGAAGGCTTTACTTCATTACCATATAGAATAAAGGATTTGGATGTGTTACCAACTAAGTTGTACTAAGTTGGATTTCTAAACGAGTCGCCAAAGATGAACAAGCACTTGTTCAAAATCCAAAGTTCGGAAGTTCTTGCATGTCTTTTGAGACCTTTTTTTTAATTTTTAAATATGTTCATACCCCATGGGGAATTGTAATAAAATGAGTTAGCATGATGACTTTATGTTTCACCCAAACCTCCAAAGCTGGAATAATCGCTTTATTAATTAAACCTTAGGAGGTTATTAAAACCTATGTGTCGATGTATATTACCATGCTAATCATTGTTTTGAGTCATTATGAATATGTCCCAAGTCCCCCATCGGTTTTCTTTTAATTTCCGGAAAAAAATAATTTTTTCGTTTTTACAGGCTTATTTTTTACAAGTTAATTGTAAAAATGTAAAAGGTCATAAAAGTGTGGCTAGGAAGATACTTGTTAAGTGGGTGTTTTGAAGATAATTGTTTTTCTGATAAGATAGGAAGTAATACTTATGTGATTACTTATTCTTGCATAATGCTTATGAGTTTATGATTCTAGTTTGATTTTATATTTTTATTGAGCATTCATTATTGGATAAACACGGGCATTTAATCCACATGTGCAATGTTTTGTAGATTTCTTTTACAGGTTGCTTAAGATGGAGTTTTGAATGAGCGTGTGAGCTCTACCTTCACTCCAAGTAGCTTTTGAAGAGAGGATTTCATCCCACCAACAACACTTTGTGGATTCTTTTTTGCCTTTCTTTCTCCATCTTTCAAAATTTCAAGTCTTTTGGTTACTACGTTCTTTATTTTCCATATTTAAATTTCACTGAAGAATTGGAATATCTTAACTTTTTGATTTACATATGCAAGTTTTAAGTTTAATATCTGATTATTAAAGTTATATTTTACAAGATTTGATTACACGCAAGTACTAGTTAATTCCTAAAATTTGCTATCTTTAAAGTACTTAACATTTTTTATCAAATTTTAATGTTTTAATTTGATTTTCTATCATATAATAAGAATTTGTTCGATATTTTATAGTAGAGATTGATCTGATAAAGAGGCACTACGGCAAAATTATAAAGATCCAAGTCAAACCAAAGACCCCTCTTGTCTTACTTCTTTCATTGCTCACTTCTTAAAGGCCCCTTTAATTGTAAAAACTTGTTTCCTATTCTACAAAGGAACACAAGTACTGCTTTCTTCTAATCATTGTAAAAAGAGAAGCAAGTGGGCAGCCAAGTGCCCACACCCCATCCCCCAAGGGGGATTTACACTGTTTCATTTTTTTATTCTTTTAGTTTTTTAGTTTTTCTTTAATTTTTCCAGTTTATTTTAATTTCCTAAAGTAAAATTAATCAATCCGGTTGTGTTCTCGGTAATGAGAGTATGTGCATCAAAATTTTAAAAACCCACATTTAGCTTTAAAAAACTTAAAATATCCAAGACTTCAAGACCCTGTATGCTCTTGTAACCACTATAGGCCTTTGGCTGGATTGGTGGGACAATCAGAAAGGGATTGAAGTGACTAGTAATTAGCAAAACACATCAATTAATCCCTACAAGTGAAAATCTGGCACTTACGCGATTCTACCAAGTTGTGGGGAAATTCTGTAAGGGAAGCGGGAACCATTAGAAAGTGACAACAGGATACCGTTAGGCTACACCCTTGTTTGGTGTAGTGTTGAACACTGTCTCGCGACTCCATCGAGCCCACATGTTATTGTGAGAGCCACTTCTTGGTAAATCCGGACACATTCCTCGTACCTCTTGGTATATCTGGAATACCATCTTCCCGTCATAAGAAAGATCATTAACATATTAATAATAAAATTTACAAAGAATTGACTCACTCCCAAATTACTTACTTAATAATCTTAAAACTGACCAACTAAAACAACTGTAATACTTCACGAGACTCCACTAGCAACCCTTTACACAAGCACTCCATTGGCACTGGTCTATACTGGCAATCTTGCTTATTTTTATGATTAAGTTAATCACTGTGTTGTGGAATGTTGTTTATGCTAATTTTTTAAATCATTTTGCAGTTACTTTTTGTTTCAAGGTTTTATTTATTTCATCTCCTAGACTAATTGTTATATTGTTATAGATTAAACACCATAGTTTATTTTACTAGGGACCACCCCCTTTGGCTTCACTAGAAGAGAGCTTAGACGAAGTAGTCAAGATCAAGTGACATCACTTGATTTGTTATAGATTAAACACCATAGTTTATTTTACTAGGGACCACCCCCTTTGGCTTCACTAGAAGAGAGCTTAGACGAAGTAGTCAAGATCAAGTGACATCACTTGACTCTCGCTTGCCCCCAAGGTCGCACCTAGTGGCTTGTTGATTTCTGCCACGTGACCCGAGTTACGAATTAGGCTGCAACAGGACATCTTTTCTTATCATTAGTTTTTTTCACAATTTGGTTGGAGTTATTAGATGCATATATATGAAGTTTTGAAATTGCATAATTGATCTGCAATAATGGAATCCATTTTTAATGAAAATAAATTTTAATAATGAAAGATTATGATCTAGTCAAAGATCAAATGGATTATGAATAATAAAAGTGTGAGATAAAATGGATTCTGAATAATAATTTAAGCAAAAAATAAATCATCAAATTCAGCCAATAATAATAATAACGAAAATGTCAAAACAGTCTCATCCATTTACACTGGTTTGGTTTAGAATATGTAAATAGCTGAAAAAACTTCAATTTGCTTTAGAAAGACAAGATTCCAAACAGGGAAGCTACTCGTATGAGTAAAATCGTTGAAGGCTAGAGATGAGTGAGGCAGACGAATTGGAAAATCTGTTTGGAGAAAACAACTATTTGTTGATGTCTTTGGAAGACAATTTTGACCAAATAGTTAAGGAAAAGTCTTGAGATGAGTAATATTCAGCTTGTCACAGGTGATTTAATACATTCGTAATAGATTTGATATCTATTGGATCTCAAGTTGTTTGAGATCTAATAAATATCAAACCTGAGGTCACTGTTCCATGTTGAATATTGTTTATCTTAATGGACTGAGGAAATGAAACGATTGGCCAATGGATGAACTGTTGCACGGACACATGCAAGAGGAAATATCTACAGGAAAGGGGCGGATGTATCTTGGATTGAAAGCGATTTGCTTCAAAGAAACAATTTTATGATATAAGGACAAGATAAAACAAACTGGCCACGGGGTATTCACTTAGTGAAACCCCTATTTTTACAATATATTCCTTATTTTTACTAAAAACCCGTTTTTATACCCCCTATATCTATAAACCTTGTACCTTATTCCCTGCCCCCAACACCTACAATATATTGACCTTATTTTTTACAATTAAAAACCCATCTACAATATATTGACCTTGAATTTTACAATTAAAAACCCTCTTTATGAATAAATATGATAAGATATTGCTCAACAAAATGAATCCCCGTATGGCAAAAGCTAGCACGCAAAATACAAAGCTCCCCAAAAAAGATGCAATTTTAAGCAAAATACAAAGCCACGAGTGAAGGGTGCAATTTTCCGTGAAAAATCGTTGAAAGAAAGAGTTTGGTCGCTAAAGAATTTGCAAAAGAATGAACGACTTCTTTCGAACCAGCGTAGCCATCGTTTCGTCAAAGGAAATGCTTTTAGTATTTTTTTTTATTAGTAATAAGTTATGGGTAAGTAAATAACAATTTTAACGAATTTTTATTAAATAAAAAATTTTAAAAAAACAAGGTATTTTAGTTGGCTTTTATGTTACTTGCTAAGGTATTTTTAGGTAGTGTAGTTTTTTTTAAATGGCGATGATTTTACCACATGTTTTGTCATTTAAAAAAAAAATTATTAATTAATTTTGTAAAATTGTTATATTTTTTATATAAAGATAATTGTGGTAAATTAGTTAATTTATATATATTATAATGAAAATATTGTTAAAATAAGTATTTTGAAAAAAACAAAAACATGTTGATAAAAATTAAGTATAATGTTTATTAAATTTTTAAATTGAGAAGTTTAATATAAAGATTATATATTGACCTAAAGATATGCGTTTGTGTTCACAATTAGTTATATTTCAATTTTTATTGACATAAATTTTTAATTAGATATCTTGAGGTGCATTGCATGATGACTCAATCCCAATAATGATGGAATCTCCGTCAACCATAATTTATAATAAGACTAGCAATTGCCCCAAACGATGCAATAAAAGGTAGAAGAAAAATTGAATATATACATAAATTGAATTGAAGAGTAACATCTCACCCTAGAATAAGTCCATAATGGACAAACCAACCTAAGAAACACACTTCTCGTTCTCTTAGTTTGTAAGAACATAGAGAAATGAACATGTTAAATTTCAACATGTTCACACTACGCATTTTATGGTAATTTATGTGATGTGCAAATAAAGTTGTTATTTATTGTAATACCCTTGACTACTTTTGATATTATTATTGGAGTTATTTACTTTTTAAGTAATAATAATAAGTTAAATTTTATGTACATTTGGAAGTTGGAAGTTGTAATAGTTGAACAACAATTGACAGAAATTTAGGTTTAAAACGGTTGTTAAACCTGCATCATTCTCTAAGAAGACAAGTGGCCAGTATTCAAGAATCAATTATTTGATATAAAAGTCCTAGGCAAGACAAGAGAGAGAGTTCTTTTTATGGGTTGTAAAAGAGAGCTGCTAGAGATCACCTTGGGTGAAGGCTCTATGAAAAACTCTTGAAAAGTACAGGGCTTCTAGTAAACATCATGTTGATGTTAGGCTCTATTTTACAGAATTGTCAGTGAAGCATATAAGAATGTCAGGTTCTGAAATAATGTATTCATGTTAATTCTGGTGACTACTTGAAGTTGAGGTGAAACTTTGTTAAATCTAAAGTTCTAGGCAAGGGGGTGAAAGTGAGCAGGAGGAAAAGAACTCCAAGTTTGTACGGCAGGGTGGTGTGAGACTGTTACACCTATCACTTCCAGATATGTACCAGACTATGAAATCAATTTTTAAAATTATTAAACTTTATTCACTGCTTACCTGAGTTATGGAATGTAATGCTTATGAAGAAAGAGTAGGAATAATTTTATCATGCAAATACTGGAAACATATTATAGATTTATTTCATTTATGATATAAAACTAGGGTTAGGGTTACTGTAAAAGTATAAAAAGAATCAAGTATTTATTTTATCTATATAGCATTTGATAGCCCAAATGTTGCTTTTCTTATATATCTATATGATTAAAGAACTAATAAATACAGGAATGCTATATTCTGAGTAATGCTTTACAATGGCAACGAAAAGAATTTATACTCCTAAGAATAAAACCCTAGAAGCATTACATAAACCTAGTCTAACATTACGAAACCGTTATCAAAACCAAAGTTTCTGTTAGTCAAATTTGTAAAGAGTTTTGTGGAAGCCCTTTTATTTACCAAAATTACATTGTATAAACCATGGAAATAACTTTAACAGTTAAACTAAAATAGCAGCATTCAGTCAACTAGTATGGGAGTGTTCCAATTCCCAGTAAACGATTATTAGGTAAATGTAATAAGAAGTATAAACATGTCAGAGAAGTTCAGGTTAAACTTCTTTTGTTTAGATAAACCCTAGCACGCTTATGTTCTAAGAGCCGAACTGAGAGTTTCCTTTTTAAAACTGACCAAACCACAACATAAGCATTCAGGGTATATAATCATTTGAAAACTCAGAAATTAAAATATTGATACAATGACGCTGAAAAGAATGCAAAAAGACTAATATTCCCACGCAATACATTTCTACAGATTATAATTGTGTAAAACCTTCACAATAGTCAAGTATTACTTAACGTCGATTCCCATAATTCCATAGTCCAGTAAAACATCGGTAAACATTGTCACAATGCACAACTCTCTCGATAAGCAGTTATGAAAAACTTAAGCTCTGTAAATTTAACAAAAATTACCAATAATGTTAAACGGCCGACTTAATGGGTCCAGCAGAAAAACAAAACCCTAGGAATGTCTTGGCTTGTTACGCCCATTCCACAGACCCTCTGTCAAAACCACCTCTCTAGCAAGAACTTTTACAAGTGCCATGTCTCTCCTACGGTGCAATTCAGGAAGATAGAACAAGCAAGTTCAAACAACAACTTACCTTGTGATAGTACATACCAAATGTATGTTTTATATTTACCAGTAATCATTTAGAAGTGAGCAACTTTAGACAAAACAAATAGGGGTTTGTATACCTGTAATGTATTACCCATACATTGTATCACCGCGTCGATTTGATAGAAGCAAAGACCAGTTTTTATCTCTGCAGTGGAATTTGGTTACCGACTGTGTGGGTTGGCTCTACTCGCAGGTTTGAATCCAAATCCAATCATTGTTTGGTGGAATGGACACTCAAACCCTGGAACAACTCTTTTAGCAGCATAAGTGAACAATCGACTACGCGGCAGTGAAGGATAAGCCGAGGTAAAGTCAACCCAGCTTTACAGCTGGAAAGCACTCCCGAACTTGACAAACTTTTTATTTTAGTTATATCATAATACCAAACCCTTAACGCCATAGTTTAATAGTGAAATAATATCCCAATGTGGTTCTAGATCGTGATCCTTTATGGTATTAGTTAGTAGATAGGGTTTAAACACTTCTTTCTGGTGTAGTAGGTAAGAGCTCCTGCAACAGAGAAAAATAAAATAAAAGAATTGGCAAAGCAAGAAAAATGAGAGGATACACCAGCAAAAAAAGGGGTTTAAACCATCATCTTTCAGGAAAGGAACAAAAATTCATAGTGACAATAATTATAGCAAACAGGGTATAAATGTTAATAGCGGAGCAAAGTTCACTACTACATCGAGTGGGGGGTGGAATACTACTGTTAAACAGGTTAAATGTTGGGGTTGTAATGGACCTCATTTGTATAGGAATTGTCCTCGCAACCCAAATAGGAAAATGGCACCAAAAATATGCTACAGGAAGCTTCTACAGTCAATGATATAGCCTGAAATGTACCTAGGATTAATGTTGCTTTAGATCATAAACATGCAGATCATCAATCCAAAATGGTGTAAGTGGAAGGTCAAATCTCAAATACATCTGTTTCTATACTTATTGATTCAGGAGGTAGCTTAAGTTACATTGCACCAAGAGTACTTGAAAAATGTAAACTAAGTAAAGAAAAGCAAAAGAATGCATGGTTAGTTCAATTAGCGACGAGGATGAAAAGGAAAGTCATTGAGATAGTTAAAGATTGCAGAATAAATTTCAGTGGTATGAGTACTACTGTAAACTTGAATGTATTAATGTTATGATCATATGATATTTTGATAGGTATGGATTGGTTAGAAAACCATGGAGCAATTATTGATTGTTTACATAAAATTTTGGATTGTATGGATGAGGAGGGAAAAAAGCACACAGTAAAAGGAATTTACATACCTATAACAACACGAAAAATTTCTGTAGTACAATTATACATATGTTTCTTTACTTATTGATTCAGGAGCTAGCTTAAGTTACATTGCACCGAGAGTACTTGAAAAATGTAAACTAGTAAAGAAAAGAAAAAGAATGCATGGTTAGTTCAATTAGCGACGGGAATGAAAAGGAAAGTCATTGAGATAGTTAAAGATTACACAATAAAATTCAGCAGTGTGAGTACTACTGTAAACTTAAATGTATTACTGTTAGAATCATATGATATTTTTATAGGTATGGATTGGTTAGAAAACCATGGAGCAATTATTGATTGTTTACATAAAAGTTTGGATTGTAAGGATGAGGAGGGAAAAAAGCACACGGTAAAAGGAATTTACAGACCTATAACAACACGACAAATTTCTGCAGTACAATTAAAAAAATGTTTTAGGAAAGGGTTTCAGCTGTATGCCATTAAATTTAATAAGATTGAAGAGGAAAAACCTGAAACAACATTGGAACAGTAACCTATTTTAAAGGAATTCCAGGATATATTTCTGGGAGAGATACCTGGATTGCCACCAAAACGGGACTTGGATTTCACCATAGATTTAATGCCAGGTTCAACACCTGTATCACGAGCTCCCTATCGTATGACTACTCCAGAATTAATAGAATTAAGAATGCAGATACATGAATTGTTAGACGGAGGATATATTCGACCTAGTGTTTTTCTCCATGGGATGCACCTGTGTTGTTTGTTAAAAAGAAATATTAGACTTTTAGAATGTGCATAGACTATCGTCAACTGAATAAAGTGACAGTAAAAAACAAATATCCACTACCTAGAATTGATGATTTGTTTGATCAAATTGGTGGAGGAAAAATATTCTCAAAAATTGATCTTCGATCAGGATATCATCAGCTTTGGGTTAAGGATGAAGATATTCACAAGACTGCATTTTGAACTAGATACAGACATTATGAATTTGTAGTAATGTCGTTTGGCCTAACAAATGCTCCGGAAACATTTATGAATATGATGAATAATGTGACGAGTAAATATCTGGATAAATTTGTACTGGTATTCATTGATGATATTTTGGTATATTCCAGGGATAAGGTAGAACATTTAAGGAAGGTGTTGAAAATTCTAAGGGAACATCAGTTATATGCTAAATTAAGTAAGTGACTTTTACTTGGGACATGTTATATCTGAAAAGGAAATAGCAGTCGATCCGGAAAAAATCAAGGCTATTTTGGAGTGGTATGTACCTAAAGATGTGCATGACATCAGATCTTTTATGGGATTGACAGGATACTATCACAGATTTATAGAAAGCTTTTCTAAAATAGCTTATCCTATAACTACATTGCAAAAGAAAAGTGTCAGATTTGTTTGGGATCAACAGTGTCAAAACAGTTTTGATAAATTAAAACATTTGTTGACTATAGCCCCAGTACTAAAAGTTTTTTATCCAAGCAAAGACTTTGTGGTTTGCACCAATGCAAGTAAAGAAGGACTAGGAGGAGTTTTAACTTAGGAGGGACATGTAATTTGTTATGAATCACGAAAACTAAAGGAACGTGAGAAAAACTATGCGGTGCATGACTTAGAATTGGAATCCATTATTCATGCCCTTATAATTTGGTGCCATTATCTCATATGAAAGAAATTTATGTTATTAACAGATAACATTGGGTTAAAATACTTGTTTGATCAAAAAACATTAAATGCTCGTCAAGGCAGGTGGCTCACATTTTTTAGCGAATATGACTTTGAAATTAAACACCTAAGAGGGAAGGAGAATATTGTAGCAGATGAATTAAGCTAACTACAACATCACTTACAATCAATATTGGTTAATAATTATGAAACAGAATTCAAGACTCCGCTAAGGAAAGCATCAGCCCATGATGAACAGTATAGAAATTGGAGGGAAAAGAGTAATCAGAAAAATTTAGGAACAAATGAAAATTTATATCAGATTGATGCAGAAGGGTTCTTACGTTTTAAAAACAGAATTTATGTACCCAATCAGTACAGCGTAAAACAAGTTAGTTTTAAAGAATTGCATGATAATCCTTATGCAGGGCACCCTGGGTACCAAATATACATAACAACATTAAAGAAATATGTGTATTGGCCTAACATGAAAAGGGAAGCAGATGATTATGTAGCTCGATGTTTTACTTGTCAACAATGAAAGGTCATTCATCAACATTCGGCCAGCTTATTGCAACCTATACCTATACCTAAGAGGAAGTAGGAAACTATAACTATGCACTTCATCACCGGATTACCAAGGACAAAAAAAACAAAATGATTCTATTATGGTGGTAGTAGATAAATTGAGTAAAGCAGCCCACTTCATACCAGTAAAATCTACTTATAAAGTTGCCAATATAGCTGATGTGTTTATGAAAGATATTTTTAGGCAACATGGCATACCCAAGGTAGGGATCACGGATCATGATGCTAAATTTACTTCCAGGTTTTGGACGTCACTATTCAAAGGTATGAACACCAAACTGAAATTTAGTACATCCTATCACCCTCAAACAGATGGGCAGACTGAGCGAGTAAATAAAGTCCTAGAAGACATGTTGTGCATGTATGTAATGAATCAACGAGGTAAATGGGAGGATTATATTCATCTGGTAGAATTTGCATATAACAACAATTATAAGGCATCTCTTAAAATGAGTCTCTTTGAAGTGTTATATCGTAGGAGATGTAAGATACCTTAATTTGGAAGAAATATTGACCTTAGGTCTAGAGATGCTGGCTCAAATGGAAGAAATGGTGCATCAAATCAAACAGAATGTAAAAATAGCTCAAGATAGACCAAAAATTTATGCTGATAAGAAAAGAACAGCTAAGGAATATAAAGTTGGGGAACATGTATTTTTGAGGTTCGAACTAAAGAAGAGCAAGCTAAGATCAGGACTCTATGCTAAGTTTGCACAAAGATATGTGGAACCTTTCGAAATTTTGGCTAGAATAGGACTTGCAGAGTATTAGTTGGATTTACCCGCTTATGTAAGAATTCGTTATGTTTTCCATATTTCTTTGTTAAAAAATATGTTACTAAACAATCTTATATAATTAATTGGGATAATGTACAGGTGGAACCCAAGGGAGATTTCCACACGGAACCAATGTGCATCCTTGACAGAAGAGAGATTCAGCTGCAGAAGCAAATCATTGTACAAGTGAAAATACAATGGAAACATTATTCTGAGGAGGAAGCTACCTAGGAGAAAGAAAAAACTATGAAACAAATTGTTTCTGCTTTATTTCAAAATTTTGCTGATACTAATTCATAATACTGAACAAGCACTGAGGACGGTGCAAAGTTTTTAGAAGGGGAGGATTGTAATACCCCTAACTACTTTTGATATTATTAATGATGTTATTTACTTTTTAAGTAATAATAATAAGTTAAATTTTATGCACATTTGCCATTTGGAAGTTGGAAGTTGTAATAGTTGAACAACAATTGACATAAATTTAGGTTTAAATCAGTTATTAAACCTGCAGCATTCTCTAAGGAGACAAGTGGTCGGTATTCAGGAATCAGTTATTTGATATAAAGTCCTAGGCAAGACATGAGAGAGTTATTTTTCTGGGTTGTAAAGAGAGCTACCAGAGATCACCTTGGGCGAAGGATCTATGAGAAACTCTTGAAAAGTACAGGGCTACCAATGAACATCATGCTGATGTTAGGCTCTATTTTACAGAACTGTCAATGAGGCATATGAGATTTCCAGGTTCTGAAATAATTTATTCCTGTTAATACTGGTGACTACTTGAAGATGAGGAGAAACTTTGTTAAATCTAAAGGTCTGGGCAAGGGGGTGAAACTGAGCAGGAGGAAAACTGCTCCACGTTTCTACGGCAAGGTGGTGTGAAACTGTTACACCTATCACTTCCAGATATGTACCAGACTATGAATTCAGTTTTTAAAAATATTAAACTTTATTTACTGCTTACCTGAGTTATGGAATGTAATGCTTATGAAGAAGGAGTAGGAATAATTTTATCATGCAAATACTGGAAACTGATTATAGATTTATTTCATTTATGATTTAAAACTAGGGTTAGGGTTACTGTAAAGGTAGAAAAAGAATCAAGTATTTATATTCTGTATATAGTATCTGATAACCCTAATGTTGTTTTTCTTATATATCTATCTGATAAAAGAACTAATAAATACAGGAATGTTATATTCTGAGTAACGCTTTACAGTGTCAGCGAAAATAATTCATACTCCTAAGAATAAAACCCTAGAAGCATTACATAAACCTAGTATAACATTACGAAACCGTTATCGAAACCAAAGTTTATGTTAGTTGAATTTGTAAAGCGTTTTGTGGAATCCCTTTTATTTACCAAAATTACATTGTATAAACAATGGAAATAACTTTAACAGTTAAACTAAAATAGTACCATTTAGTCAACTAATACGAGAGTGTTCCAATTCGCAGTAAATGATTATTAGGTAAACGTAACAAGAATTATAAACATGTCGGAGAAGTTCAAATTAAACTTCTTTTGTTTAAGTAAACCCTGGCACGTTTATGTCCTAAGAGGAAGTAAGAGTTTTCTTTTTAAAACCTGCCAAACCACAACATAATCATTCAGGGTACATAATCATTTGAAAACTCATAAATTAAAATACTGATACAACGAAGCTGAAAAGAATGCAAAAAGACTAATATTCCCACGCAATACATTTCTACAGGTTATAATTGTGTAAAACCTACACAATATTCAAGTAAAGGTTGATTCCCATAAATCCTTAATCCAGTAAAACGTAGGTAAACATTGTCACAATGCACAACTCTCTCGATAAGAAATTATGCAAAACTTAAGCTCTGTAAATTTAACAAAAAATACCAATAATGTTGAACGGTCTAGTTAATGGGTCCAGCGGAAAAACAAAACCCTGGGAATGTCTCTCCTACGGTGTGATTCAGGAAGATAGAATGAGCAAGTTCAGACAACAACTTACCTTGTGATAGTACGTATACTTCGGTTGCAGCCAACACACCTACAAAACCAAATATAGTTTTTATAGTTACTAGTAATAATTTATAAGTGAGCAACTTTAGAAAAAACAAATAGGGGTTTGTATAACTGTAATGTATGCCCATACATTGTATAATCGCGTCGATTTGATAGAAGCAAAGGCCAGTTTTTATCTCGGCAGCGGAATTTGGTAACCGACTGTGTAGATTGTCTCTACTGCCAGGTTTGAATACAAATCCAATCAATGTTCAGAGGAATGGACACTCAAACCCCAGAACAACTCTTTCAGCAACATAAGTGAACAATCGACTAAGCAGTAGTGAAGGATAAGTCGAGGGTAAAATCAACCTTGCTTTACAGCTGGAAAGCACTCCCGGACTTGACAAACTTTTTATTTTAGTTAAATCATAATACCAAACCCTTAACGCCATAGTTGAATAGTGAACAAATATCCCAATGTGGTTCTAGATCATGGTCCTTTATGGTATTAGTTAGTAGATAGGGTTTAAACACTTCTTTCTGGTGTAGTAGGTAAGGGATCCTGCAAGAGAGAAAAATAAATTATTTAGCATTACTACGAAGTAAGTTGTCGACTTAATTTGCAGGGTCTATCTCCCATGACGCTAAAGGGGTTTAACATTGCAAGTAATTTCAAACTTAAACCTTAAAGGACTAATAGATTTTAAAAATGCATGTAAAGTTATTAATAATTGAACTTTAGCTAAGGGGAATGTTACATCTATGTTACCTAGTAATAGATTTTTTTCTCATTCAGACAAATTGAGTAATATATGAGTTTTGACTACTCTTTTTGTATGTAGCTGGTATTTTTTTTCCAGTTTTGAGCAAAGCCTTTTGATATGATGGCCACTAAATGTGACTTTTGAGGGTAGCTTATTTTTCAAGACATTTGGGTCTTTAGTTTTCTTGGGATTTTTTAGTCTAGCTGAGATAGTTGAATGTGGAATGTTTTTGGAAAATTGTAATTATGTATTTTATGATATGAAGTTGTTTTTTTAGCTTTGAAAAAAATAAACATTAAAATTCAACACTTTTGATACATTGCAATGCTTTATAAATATTACATGGTAAAATTACTTTAAAAATGTAAATATATTTGATTTTGTATATTCATATTGAAAATGATTTAAAGACTAAAAACTTTCTAAATAATACATGGTAGACTTACTTAAAAATTGTAAGTCTATTTGATTTGATTTGTAATGAGCATATATGACCATTCTTACCTACTTTTCACTTCAAAATGTAATTTATATTTTAGAGTAGGAATGCACATGTTTTGACCATTAAATGAATTTACACGTGTAATGAAGTACCAGAATTCATTTTGAAGAATGGATCAATTTCTCCAATCCTTGGGAAGCTCCCTTTTGAACTTGTCCTCTTAACTCTGCCAAACCATTATAATTACAGAGATGTAACAATCCCCTCCCACCGTCAATTAAAAATATTCATCTCTTTCTCATAATCGACAAATATCTTCCCTTTAGGGTCCACTCTTAATCGTGCTTTAAAGCCTTTAACTAATATTTTAATGGTCTTAACAGTTATTTCACCGCTTTTTTTCAAGGAAAAAGAACAAATTTTTATTAAAAAAAATTGTATCAACAGTACAACCCGAGCAAAGATGCCATTAACGGCCTGCATAACCAAAATTACAAGCTTCATTCAGATTAAAAAATCATTCTTAAAATGAGAACTGATTTAACAAACTAGGAAAAAACAACAGCCTCCCCTTATTAGCCAAAAAAGACCAATGCCAGGTACTTCACTTAAAAGAAAACTAAACTGCCAACTTTAGTGATAGATCCATTCAAGTTAAAAGAGTACTGGATTATGCCATCCATTTCTCCTAAGTCCATCTTAGATAAATCGTTCGTTTCTTGATTAAACTCTCTGTAGACATGATCAAAGGATATCCAAGAGAAAACATTCTTTTTGAGCATAATGTTGTCTAGCCAGTGAGAGATTTCCAAAGTATTTAAACTCGCCTTTCCCTTTACCCAGTTTATAACCACTTGAGAGTCTCCTAAGACCTGCAAATGTTCTAAACCCCATATTCTAGCATAATGAAGGAGACTCCACAACCCAATAACTTAAGCCTGTGTGTTTGTACCCAAACCAACCTTTAACCATCCTTTCTGTTTTTTTATCGAATTTTGATAACAATACCAGCCCCACAGACTCTATCCTTTGCCGCTCCATCAAAAAAACCCACTACATGCTCTTGCAGTAGAGGAGGAAAGGAGTGAATCCTACCCTTTAATGGTAAAGGATTTTTACACCATTCAATAAGAGAGGACAGGATATTTATATAGACAACCTCAGGCTTCTGAAGGAAATTTGTGAAAATGGAAGCATTCCTAGCTTTCCAAACCTCCCACATCACAAATAAGGGAAGGTTCCTATAGGGGTCATTTCTGTTGGATCAGCTTTGTAAATTAACCAGAACAGACTCCCCTCCCCATCAATGTTGAATGTGCAAATGGTTCATAAGAAACAACAAGACCTCCTGAAAAAAGTTACAATTACCAAATAAATGCGTAACCGACTCCATATTCGAGTAGCAAAGCGTACATCTTCCGGGGCCTGCCATTGCTTCTTTATTATTTCCTAAAAACATTCTACTTATTACATAACCTTCATATATGGAATAACATATTCATAATATAAGGTAAAATATAATAATAATAGTATTACACTTTCTAGAATATATCCATGTGCATTTATTTAAATTACCTGATATTCATGTTTATAATATATCTATATTGTTATTCATAAAGAATAATTTAATATTTTAGCATTAAAAAAACAATATTTCTCTTTTTTTTTGTTTTTGTCTCTTATATATTTATTAGAAGATTCCCCAATTTTGTATAAAATTAACTATTAAGATAACCTTCAAGTAGGAATATCTCTCTCACTTAATACCGAAGATGATTATAGTAAAAAGAAGGAAACCTTAGCTTCTTTCCTTTGGGAGCTCTAGAGTTAATTTCTCAACGTCCCATGCCTAAATTAAGATAATTATTTATAGTGAATGATCACTTAGTTTATCTTAGGTTTAACACCAAGATGACATTCTTTATCCATTTCATTGGCTTTCTAGCCATGTTCAACTTCCCTGAGTGGATTAAATAACATTACTTATAGTGTTTTATCAACCTTGAGCTTCTCATGGGATAGTTGCACATTCACATTCACCTTTGTATTCTACATTGTAAAAGAATTGAAATAACTTAAGGGATGTTACAAAAAGTTTGATAAAAATATAAGAACTTGTTTTATAGTTAAATTGTAAAAAGTAATAATAACTATTATGTTCAAATACATTTTACTTTCAATTGGAAAATATTATGTATATAGAATTTTAAAATTTATTTGTCTAAGTAAAATTTATTTTCAATTAAAAAAAATAGGTATATTGTTCTTATTTTCATTATTACTATTTTTCAAATTTTTTAATAAATATATTTTATTTTTAAATAAAAAATTAAGTAAATCTAAAATTGAAAAAATATGTTTAATATTTCATAAACCACGATTATATTTTAGTTAAATATTTTAATTTAATATATAATTTAAATTCAAACATTTAAATGATTGTCATTTAAAATATAGAGAGAGATATTTAAAAAATTTGTTTATTTATAAAATGTTGGATAAAAATATAGAAATTGGTTTTTATAGTTAATTGTAAGAATTAATAATAACAATTATGTTTTAATAAACTTTTTTAAATTAAAAAATTATAT
>LPNX010477715.1:42686-112354 GCA_001517045.1 Pseudotsuga menziesii
TTCTTTATCATTATTATTATTATTAAACATTTTTTATTTACTATTATTTTTTTAAATAAATCATAAAAATATGTATTTTTTAAAATAAATAATTAATTAAATAATAAAAAATGGTTTATATTTCCAAAATATAAATTAACTTTTTATGCCAGGTCTTACAAGCCAGAAGTGCTACGTGTAAGTTCTTGACAAGGCAAGGCGCAAAGATTTATATGCCCAGTTACGCGTGATAATCCTGAATCCGCTACGAGGGATGGATCTACTATTTGATTTTTCCACGGTCTAGGTCAAGCAAGCAGAGCATAGAAAAAAAAAGTTTGCGTAGCTCTATTTATCAGGCTTAGGCCCTGTGAGTAAACTTTGTTGGTTATTCCCCTTCAATTAGGCCCCTTGGATTAAGTTATATGTGTTGTTACTGTAGGACCTTGTGTTTCATATCGTTAAGTGAACGTCTACAGGTGGTAACTATGTTTCCAAATTGTTACAGTGGATTGCCAGCAACACTTAGAGCATCAATATAAATAGGGGAATATTAGATGGGTGATAATCCATCGAGCTACCCAATGGAGACTAATCCATCGGTATATGTGAGTTAGCCTAGAGTCCAATAGTCACAGGAAGGCGGATATGTGTTGTAGTCAAATAACTAAATCTAATTTAAAATTTAAATTCAATCTTTAAATAATTATATTTAGGTGGAAAAATATTTAGTTCCCAAAATCTTATTGCATTTATGCCTTTGGTCGTCCCACCACATGCTTGTGTAGCATGTACAACACCTTTCTCAAAACCACAAAGAAAAAAGTGTGTTTTCCGCTTACTCCTTGATTCTCGCACCCTACTAAACAGTAGATTTGTACAGGATCCTTAAACAAATTTCCGATAACGTAATGGGGCTTTGATGAATGTAGCTCAAACCATTGCCTTTCAACTGTACCATTCCAGCTCCAATCCAGTATACGTGTCAAGTTTTTATTTGATCAATGGGCATTCAAATTCAAATAATCATTGATTCCAACCAAAATATAACAAGTAATTTATGGAAAATATATTACATTTGACTATGAAATGAAAAATTCCACAAAAAAAAAAATCTATGGGTAAGCAACTACAGTAAACCTATTCTATTACATAGTTGAAGGATAATGCACAACAACTCAACACAATTACCATTAAAATCTGGAAATGAATATTTCCATTGGTAAAAGTCAGCATTGTCTAATTAAACAACATGGAAATCAAGTTAAAGACTAGGAAACAGTATGTACCAGATAAATGTCACCAAAAATATTGAGAATGGTCTTGAAATTATTTATAAGACCCCATCCAGATAAAATAAATCTATCATTAAAAGTCCAATAACTAATGGAAAATTAACTCTAGACTTAATCCACACTCGTGAATGGATCAGCAACTCAAAGCATGTGCTATTGCTATGTGATATTGATTTGTTAGAACTACATTTGTTATGTTATGTGTTTTATATTGATGATGGTGATGATTAATGTCCACTAAGACCAACTTTGGTCTATCGAACCTTAAGAAGGTTAATACTTGGTTTACTTAAGTTTAATTGTTTAGTATTTAAATGTAAATACAAGGGTGGACTATATAGGGACATCAATGGTATGTCTTGAATATGTTAAGTATGTTTAAATGCCCATCATATACATATGTAAAGATATGTATAAATGGACAACAACTGCAATCCCAATTTCGTCTAGAATGAAAACAATAAACATCTTGGAAGCTCTCTCTTAGAGGACCTGATATTTATATATAAGAACTTGTTTGTTTGATAATAAAAAATAAAAATAAAAAATAGATAACACAACAAATTTTCCAAAGCAAAACCTTTTAGAAATAATTGGTATGCAATTCAATTTTTGGAAAATAAAACAAAAAACAACTATAAATGAAAACATGGATCATGATAAAACGCAATAACATAAATAATCTAGTTTGTATTGTTTCTAAATCATGACTTTAAACAAATTTGAATTATAATTCAGTTACTTTGCAATGAATGTTATTTGACATCACTTATAGGTTGCATTCTATTTGGCATCACGTTGGGGGGACGTCTGGTATTGGTCCGTTCTGTTCTTACTAGCCTGCCTGTCTATTGGTTTGCTCTTTTCCCGATCCCCTCTTCTATTCTGGATAAGCTCCATATTATTATCTTTTCTTTCCTTTGGGGGTCTTCGGCCAAGCACAAGAAATACCATTTGGTAGATTGGCACCAGTTGGCGCGCCCCATTTCTCAGGGGGGCTGGGGAATTAAGCACCTCCCACATTTCAGTATATCGTTGAGGATGAAGAATTTTTGGTATGCTTTGAACAATCCTGGAATCTGGAATCATCTCATTAAAGCCAAATATATGAAAAATTTGCCATTACATTCTTGGTTCAAGAATAAAAATTTCAGATATTGGAATGCTTCTATTATTTGGATAGGCTTTCTTAAAACTCTGCCTTGGATTGGGAAAGGTCTTATCTGGCAAGTGGGAAATGGTGTTGAAGTACGTGTTGGTACGGATCCTATAGTTGGACTGGGCTGCTCCTATATTTTACCTGTTGATCTTAGACTTTACTTGGAAGACTATGGGATTTACACTCTGGACCAGGCTAGAAATCACTCTACAAGTTTATGGTTTTCTGCTGAGGACCTTGATCTATGTGAAGAATGGAGTATCCAATGGATGACATATATCAGAGGTTTATCATCTAATAGAATATGTTTAACAGAGGAAACTGACTCGCTCCTTTGGTCTTTTTGTCAGTATGTGGGCACTATTAGCGCAGCTACAGGATATGACAATCTCTTTCATTTCAACGATTCTATGGAACAAAACTGGGTTTTATCCTCTCTGTGGTCTTTGAAAATACCGTTGAAGCTTATCTGTTTTAGCTGGTTGCTGGCTAATGATAAAATCCTAACTTGGGATCATCTTCAGTCTCGTGGTTTTAAGGGTCCGAGTAGATGCGTTTTATGTGAAAATGCTTTTGAAGACTGTCTACATCTTTTCATTTTGTGTCCATTTACTACATCTATCTTCACACACTTTTCGAATCGGCTGGGTTTTCCTTTGTCTCTACACAGCTCTGTCCAGACTTTTCTAGCCCACTGGTTTGACAGCACTGCATCTTCTACGACTTATAGATACACCCCTTTCTTCGTCTTTTGTCTTGTGTGGCTCCTTCGAAACAAGTGTCTATTTGAAGATGGAAAACCATCTACTTCCCTGCTCATCTCCAGGCTTGAGTATTTCCTCGCCCTCTACCCTGTACCACAACCTACTAAAAAGCACCGGCTGATTGGTCCTGTACCGGAGCATACTTTTCCGGTTGCATATTTTGATGGTGCAGCACAATTGAAGGTGGGGGGAGCTGGGTTTGTGATCTATATTAGTGAAACCCATTATTTCAGTTTTGCGGTGGGCTGTGGACCGAGCACTAATACCAGAACTGAACTTTTGGCCCTATGGTCTGTCCTTAGAGTTAGCATATTGATGGGTATGCCCATACATTTGATTTATGGTGATTCAATGGTGATTATTTCATGGGCAAACAAACTATCTGCCCTTGAAATACCCGTGTTGAAACATTGGTGTGATGATATATTATCCATGCTGCAACTAGTCCCACCTGTGACCATTAAACATATATTTCGGGAGCATAATATGCTATCTGATGGTCTATCAAAAAAGGCTCTGAAATTGGAGGTGGGTATTGGACTTTTCATTGAAACTTTGGATGGAAAGGTCATTGAAGATGGCCAATTTCTTCTTTTCTGATGGCTGTTATCTTCTTTATACAGCATTGGTTAGACATGTCTTTTTTCTCCTTTCTCTTTGTCTGTTTTAGGAGATTCTCAGCTAGCTGGAATGTTTCGGAATGTATGTTTACTGGTCACTTTTTGATTTTCCGGTAATTGCTGACATGATTACTCAGGGATGATGAAAAAAGTCTGCATAAATCAGACTTTGTTATTTTTCTCATATGTGCTGGCAGTATTGCAGTCCACTCCTTGGTTGAATGGGTGGCACTGGATGTTATTTATCCACCTGTTATGTTGTTGGTTGATGTATAATTTGTCTTTTTTATTCTTAATGAATATCAAAGGATGGCATTTTTTCCTCTGAAAAAAAAATTCTACTAAAAAGGAATTTTTTTTCAAATAGCTTGTATGACAAAGCACACTAATTACCGCCAGATCTAGGCCAATGGATGGCGGACAAGTGGTACACCCTCAACCGTCAGATCTAGGTGTACCACGTGTGTGCTATACTTTGGCCCATATCTGACGGTTTAATGTGTACCACTTTTCTGCTATCTGTTGGCCTAGATACGACTATTCACCAACTCCTACTTGTCCACCATCCGTTGGTCTAGAACTAATTACTCACTGTATGCCAATTGTTCACCATCCGTTCGACCACATTTTACCACTCACTGTGTTCCCCTTGTCAGCCATTCGTTGGCTCGGATCTGACCACTCACTGGCCGCCACTTATCTGTCATTCGTTGGCCCAGATTGGACCACTCACCAACTGCCACTTGTTTGTTGTTCGTTTTCCCAGATCTTACGACTCGATGGCTTCCACTTGTCCGCCATCCATTGGCCCAGATTCGACCACTCACGGTGTCCCACATTGGACCACTCAGCGTTTCCATTTTTTGGTCATTCGTTGGCCTAGATCCCACCACTCACTATGCTCACCGTTCCAGGGCAAGAAGAAAGCCGAAGAAGACCGCAATCAAAATCGAGTAGAGCTAAATATATGATTAACCATTATTTATCTTCCTCTCTAAATTATGAGATATTGTTTGGGGGTGCAAGCAGCAACAACCTTCAATTGGCTCTGGAAGTAAAGAGTAACTAAGGTTTAGTTCGATTTCAAGGGATTGAAACAATTATTATTTATATAGGGTGATTATTATTGAAGGGCGGACACACTAATTTATTTTGAGTTGTTTGCTTTTGGAAACAACATATTAGAGCGATCAACGTGATTGTTGTTGGGTCAGTGAATTTAATCATGGATTCCATTTCTGCCAATTTTGCAATTTCGGTTGTTTACTGGAGTGGATTTGACCCTATCCTCTCTCGTTTTGCTCGAGTCAGTAAAATCGCACGCCTGTAATGCGGATTTGATGAATGTAGCTCAAACCACTTCCTTTCAGTTGTACCCTTCCAGCTTCAATCTAGTATATGTGTCAAGTTTTTATTTGATTAATGGACGACTACGTGTCGCGTTTTTATTTGATCAATGGACGAAAAAAAAGAGGTACAGGGTTTTTCAAACCCAACCTTGGAGAAAGAAGGCCTTCCGACTAAATATGTGAAATGAATGTCTATTTCATATATTTAAAACTTGAAAATTAATTTTATATGTAAAATACATTTATTAATTTTATTTTTGGTAATTTAAAGATAATTTTGTTTAAATGATTAATTAGTTTAAAAAATGTAAAAACATATTATGTGGATAGAAGTTTAGATATTTTTATATTTTGGGTTTTTTGGAGCGGATCAACAAGATTAATTGGAGTGTAACAACTGTGCCACACAGATGTATTTCATGGTTATTTTATCTTGTTATGCTTATATGCATCTTGATTAAGATTTAAAGAAATGGGTAACAATAATAGTTTTTTTATTAAATAGTATTTGTTTTATGTTTAAATTATATTATAAATGGATAATTATGACAATCTAGTAATCAGTTTAATGTTTAGTCTTTGTTTAATAGTAAGTGATCCAAGAGGACCTCCAAGATCGATTGAAATGAAAGTCTTAAAAAGGTGAGAAGAATCTTACAGAAGCGTACAGCTCGTCAAGAGCTTTGAGGCAACGTTTGCTTCATAGGAAACTGCAACATCTCCAAAATTCGTAAATAAAAAAATAAAAATAAAGCTCTAACTGCAAATATAAAGGATAGTTAAATCCATTCAATCTTTAAATTAGTCGTTTATCCATTGCACATAAATGACATATTACGACGACATTATAATGTGACTTACCGTTATAACGACACTATTTTACTTGTCGTTAGTTTATGAAAGAAATGTCATGTTTAATTTATGGAGTTTACAGTTGGTGTATTTACTAGTTATGTTCTAGATTACTTGTCAACCCTACTATGAAGCTAGGAGAAAGGGATTCCATGGTCTTACTTCGCTATTTGGCTAACGCAAACTACCATGAATCTTTTTGTAGGTACATAACCAAATAAGGTTTTCCTTAAGGTGATAGCACACCATGAGCCTAGCTAAAGATAAAAAAAGGTTTAACTATGCTCCTGGAAGGATAAACTATCCTATCTCATGGCACCATAGTGCTTAAATAAAAATTAACACAAGTAATATAAATTATGGCCTCTATGTGCAAGTTTGATGTTCTCGAAACTATAGAGATTGGAATGATAAAATTTAAAATTCATGTGGAATTGTACCAAGCCACGTGATGGCTTTTAAAACTTCAAGCTGGAAAGCATGAATTTCATTTCGAAACCCTATGGGTTTAATGCTCCTTATTTTTCGTTATGGTTTGGTCGTTGCGTTATTTGTTTCCTGCAGAGTAGCGAAGGGAAGAGAGGGAGAGCCAAGCTCTTGACTTCCAGGCCTCGGTCTTGGCCTTCACGCTATCGACCTCACCCTCTTAACTTTGTAATTTGGCATCAATCGGGATGTAAATAGTTGGCTCGTGGCCTGCAACTTAATTTTTGGCTCCATAATAGCTTGGTCGATTGTTTGCACTATACCTTTGCGCACTTATTGTTACATCTTCTTCTTCGAAGGTAAGTTAAGAGAGTGAAGCTATCAGCCTCACCCTCTTAACTTTGTAATTTGGCATCAATCAGGCTGTAAACAGTTGGCTCGTGGCCTGTAACTTAAGCTTTGGCTCGATAATAGCTTGGTGGACTATTTGCACTATACCTTTGCGCAGTTTTTATTACATCTTCTTCTTCGAAGGTAAGTTATCTCAGGTTACATTATTTCTTTATATTGTTTCTTAAAAAAATAGTTTTTGAAATTAAAAAGTAACCCCACGTGTTTACTTGCAGGAGTTCCCTGCTGGGGTTTATGCGTGGACAAGGACCTGTCTCCATTAGTGAGCGCGTGGTCTGGTAAGACCTGGAACCTCGCCTTCCTTGCTCTTAGTGGCTCTGCTGGTTAAGGGTATCATGGTTAAAGCTTTGCCACTCTATGTTTCAAGGACTAGGAACCATTCACGCATCTATATTTTGTGGGAAAATGGTAAACACTCCAGTGGTTTCGATACCACGGCATTTTCTAGTTATCTTTTACATGGTTCTCCCTTCGACCGTGGAGTCTTGAAGGGGTCTATCTTGTAACTGTTTTTAGTTTATTTATGAAATGTGAGCTCTTCACAGAGCCATTAAAGGAAATTTCAACTCAAAATGGGCCTCCTAAGAAAAAAAAATAGTTAAAATAATAAAATAATATTTATTAATTTTGGAAGAGTAAAAGAAAAAAACTACTTTTTTGTTCGTATTTTCGACATATCTCACTGTGATTTTACTCAAATTTCGATCGAGAGAGATTGTTGGATGCAAAATTAAATTATGCATCCAACGAGTACCCACTCGGCATACTTTTGACCGACCCTGCTACCCCAAAAACAAGAAATACCTGAAAAAACATGATGTTGATGTCATCATCACATTTTTCAGGTATTTCTTGTTTTGGGGTAGCGGGGTCCGCCAAAAGTATGTCGAGTGGGTACACGTTGGATGTGTAATTTAATTTTTCATCCAAGGAGCTCTCCCGATTGCAATTTGAGTAAAAACATAGGGATATATGTCGAAAATACGAACAAAATAATTAGTTTTTTTTTATGATACCTATCCCCAAATTTATATTAAAAATTTGTTTAAGACCTATATAGTATTTCAAATTTCAAGCAATTTCATTGGCCAACACATGATGACATGGAATTTGAATTATGGTTAAAAGGCCCATTCTGAGTTGAAATTTCCTCTAATGTTTGTATACTGAATGTTTTGAGTATGGACAGAACGGCTTCACCGAGGTGTGACTTACTCCTTTTTAACTGTTAAAATAAAATTACTGTATCGTTTGTTCAATACCTCTCGGAATTATGTTTTATGCATAAATCTTGAAAATAAATATGGGGTCATAATTCCATTGAATGTATTTTTGCAGATGTATAAATGGTTGTCGAAACCCATTATTGCCTTCTATTTCTTTTGAAATGGTTTTAATTATTTTTGTGCCGCCTATGGAAAACTCGTGGCCTGTAACCTCTAGTTCTAGTCTTGTCAATCGTCGTTCTTAACTTGATAAATTGTTTCACTTGTGGGTTTTATTACTGTAGCTTAGTTCTTCATCTACGAGTAAGGCGGTAAGGCCAATATGATCTTGTATTGTTAAATTCAGTTGGTTTTGAGCTACAGTTTACTTGGTATTTATTGATGATGTTGTAGGTTTATAAAAATGGTTGGCTGAATAGCCCTAGTAGGAATTGATCTCGTGACCTGTATAAATAATATTAACTTGTTTGTAAATTATAAATGTATACAAATTTATTTGAGACATAAGGATTTTATAAGTTTACATTGTTTGACTAGTAAAGACTGCTTACGGCCTATAGCCGGTTAAGACATTTGTTTACTATTATAACATATACTTATATAGATAATATTTGTAACAAAACTCTGTAGAGTCTTAAACGAGGTTCTGTATTAGCTTAGAATTGATTTCTTTAAAAATTTAGTTTAGCTTTGGCTGAAGCTTAAATCCAGTTTGCTTTTATTAATAATAATATTGTACTTTATATTAAACCTTTAGTAAAGGTTCATAGTATTAGAGTTCTTTTCATAGTTGTAACTATGTCCTTAAGTTTTTAATATTAGATAGAGAGCTTATGATTCTAGGGATTAAAATAATGTACTATCTTAAAACAGACCTGCCTGCTAAAGATATGAAGCTTTTAAAGAAGAAAACAGTAATATAAACTCAGAGACTGATTATGATGCTATTCGTAAGTAAGAACATAGAACTTCTAGAATAATCTCCAATTTCCCATTTAACTTTATGGAAAGGAAAAATTGTAGCATTATTTACAATAATACTCATAAAATAAAACCTTTCTACTCTATTCAACTTCATTAATGATTACTTAGTTCATAATAATCCCTAACATTTCTAAAACTGCAAATAAAGATATAAATAAATTTTACAGATACTAGCTAAACAACTTAGAACCTAGATAATTTGCAGAAGGGGGACAACCACCCAAAGGAGACTGTTCCTCCCAACCATCTCCTGAAAGAAGCCAATATCACTTGCTATAGGACCCCCGAGCCTATTCGTTGAACCACTAGGATGAGATGTTGTATAACATCCCACACAAAAATATCTGCAACTTAGCACTCAATAGCTGACTTAACTCTCAGCAATTTCACTTTAGCTATCCCCTCATCGAATTCCTTGTGTGCCTGACTTTTCAATTTGCAGCAGTCACAAGGTTCATTCACTTGGAATAGAATGTAGTGAGCCTCATGCTCAATTCGATGGTATTTATAAGATTGCCTAGGTATTTGGGTCAATTTTGAAATTAAATGAGCCACCTGCTCAGTTCCTCCTCTCAGGAACATGACCACAATTTTAGGGATTTTGCTTCCTGCAAAAGCTAGAAAGTGAAATTCTAGTACTGCCACTTGTCATTTGTCCTTCTACAGCTGCTCATTCCTCCCAGTGGGTCAGTGAACACTCTTTCAACAGTCTCATTTGGATAGGTGTCTCTCCATTTAATTATTTAAGTAAATAAATATTCAATTACAATAATCCTTGACCAACTTGGTCATAACAACTTTACAATAATTTTTAGCATAATGTTTTCTCAAATAAATAAAAATATTTATTTTTCAATTCTAGGTGGGTTACAGAAACGGCCTCCAGACGTGAAAGTTATTGAGTTTTGAAAATGTAGCAAAAAGGAAAAATAGTGAAGAAAATGGTAAAAAAAGGGGCCACATGGCATGTACAGTTAGCATATAGGTGGCATGTGGTCAAGGTGATGACATGGTTGTATTGAGTCAGACCAATCAAGGTCTTCCATGTGGCATCCCTGTTGGCAATTGGTTGAACCGTTTTGCAAAATATATGGAGTCGAGGAGGATTGAACCTCCAACCTCCACTGCACCAATATCTCCACAAACTCCACTAACCAGGATTCCTAATGGTGGTTCTTAATCGTATAGAAGCTCACCGCTATATAAATTTTATGGTTAGTTTCATCGAAAAAAGGGGCAGGATCGAGGGCCTCATGGCCAACACTGAGGCCATTTTATATGTAATATGGACCATATGTCAAACAACAACCAACACGGTGGAACCAATGATCAAACACAACATTACAACCAACACCGTGGAACCAAACAGTTACAACACGTGCTAACGAAGAGCCACCACAACAAGTCACTATAGAACCAACAAATCACATCAAACACCATATCACGTTAAAATGGGAGAGGCCCACAACTTTGACCTTGGGACCTCTGCCTCCAACTCCAATGCATTACCAATGGGCCACAACCCATTCGTTAGAAGGAATATAATATAAAAAAAGTTTAAATTTGATGTGGATTTTGGGGCTCAAAAAGGGGCGTGACCCTTGCTTTTGGCGCCCAAAAACCTTTATACATCCATCGTTTTAGCCACGAAAAATAGTTTTCGAAGGCAATTTGATTCACAAATCCCGAGGCTGGTACAGGGTGAAATTCCTAAGACATACACAAATTTTGAGGTGGAATCCATACGATTACATACAACGCATGCAGGGTGTTTTTCAATTTGCGTGCCAGACGAGGCCTCAGGAAAACCACGTCGAGTTTATACTCATTTTTCTCGAAATTTTGAGAGGTCCGCAATGGTGCAGTATGTTTCTAATTTTAACTAACATAACTCAGAAGTTGTTCTATAACTCATGTATGTAATCTTTTGAAGACTTAATAATATCGAACTTCTCATTGGAAGTGGCCCAGAGATGTAGCCCAGGAGGGGCGAATTCTGTTATCATTTTTTGTCTACAATTTTTTTTTGTTTGCATACTGTTTATTTGCTTGTGTGATTTGATTAAGCACTTAAATTGATCTTTTTAAAGTCTTTTATGAAGTTAATAATTCCATTTATCACATGCAATTTATATGGTTAAAAAATATCCTGAAAATTTCAAATCAAGTTTTATACCAGAGCAGCTTAACCATTGCATTGTCAATTTGTCAATGTTAACAAGATCAAGGCTTCAGCGAGGTGAAGGAGAAATTTAATAATTTGACCCAAAAATTGGTTCAAGAAGAGGTGTATTAGCTTCACCAAAATGAGAATATGTCACTTTTTCAATCCCATCTGAAGGGGAATTTCTTGAGGATTTCATGAGGATGGAAACAATGTTGGAGGATATTTATCAAGATTGGAAGAGAGGCGAACAAGGTGGTCCATCTCATACTGAAGGTAAAAAAGAAGGACGTGGTGAGGACCCTCCTAAAACTCCACCATCTTGACCATATTATCTTGATGGTTCTTTACCTTCTCCATTTGAAAAGAAAAAGAAACTTTATGGAAAATTTGCGTGCCTCAATTAAATCTCGATATTAAGTTTGAATTACCTATATACATTAGAGAACTTAATACTGAAAAATTAGATAATTGGATCCGTCAAATAGAATTTTATTGTAGGATTCAAAAATTCACAAAAAATAGCATCAAAATTCAGTTGGCTTCTCTCCAACTTGGAGGGACTGCTCTCATATGGTGGGAGAGCAGATCTCAAGACGATCTTGCCACAAAAGGTAAAATTATATCCTCTTAGTATGAGTTCACTTCAGCATTAAAAAAATAGTTCTATATGTTGGGGTATATGGAGCAAGCTATGATGGACTGGCAGAATTTGAGGCAAGGTAAGGGACAAAGTCTTTAGGAATACACACAAGAGTTCAAAAAAATAGATTTGGTACTTGGTATACCTCTTTACACTCAAGAAACTCTTCTCAAGTATATAGAAGGATTACATAGTTATTTACGTCATATGATACTTATATTTAATCTGACTAGCCTTCATGAGGTATGTGTTCAAGTGACTTATATGGAGTCCAAGGGGAAGAATACAAAAGAAAACTTTTCCAATATCCCTTTTAAAATAGATGGAAACAAGTTCAAAGGTAAAGGGAAAGGTAAACATATAGCTACAGTGAAGAAAGAAGGAGAAAAACCTACGTGCACCCATTGCCAAAAAAAGGGTCATGATGCATCCAAATGTTGGAAACTTCATCCGGAACTCAATCCTAAGAAGTTTTGGAATAAGGAAGACAAGAAGACTATTGTTGCAGCAATACAACATGATTTGGGATCTAAATCTAGGTATGAGACTGAGATTTTTGCTACAAGCATTCAAGGTAAAAATCCTTCTATTTTACTTTCAAAGAATGAACCTATTGTTGATGAAAGAAAGAGAACTGAGCTATTTCATATTAGAGTAATCTCTAAACACACAAAAATTGATACTCTTTTTTTTATTGTGGATCACAAGCAAATCTCATTTCAAAAGAAATAGCTAAGAAACTACATTTGGAAACTAAATTACACCCTAAACCATATCCACTAGGATGGGTATGTGATAATGCACAATTAAAAGTTACAAAACAATGTAGACTTAGATTTGCTATTACTTCTCGATTTGTTGATGAAGTTGATTTAAATGTGGTTCTGTTGGATATATGTGGTATTATGTTGGGTAGTCCTTATATGTATGATAGGAAGGTTATCTTTTACAGGGAAGATAACATGTATCATCTCACCAAAGATGGTGTTGAATACATTGTTCGTGCACACCGCATGAAAACTAATCTTTCTTTGGTTTCTGCAAATCAAATGAAGAGGCTAGTAAATGCTAGTAAGAACTTTGTCCTTATCATAGTTAAAGCAAAGGACGTTGAACAAACTGAATGTTTTAAGGGATGTGATCCAAAACTTAAAAAATACTTGATTAAAGTGGTGTTTGATTATGATATTTTGTTTCAAGAACCTAAAGGGTTACCTCCTAAAAGAGAAATTTAGCATGAAATTCACTTATAACAGGATGCACCTGTACCTAACATTGGCATGTATAGGTATTCAGTAATTGACAATGCAAAGATAAAGATGCAGGTTCAGAAATTGCTTGAGAGAGGGGACATTCGGCCAAGTTCCTCTATGTGTGGTTCACCGATTTTTTTGGTGTCAATGAAGGATGGCACATGGCGTATGTACGTGGATTGTGGGGAACTAAACATAATTACACTTCAGAAAATGTATCATCTTCCTCAAATTGATGATCTATTGGATCAGCTTAAGAATGCAATTGTTTTCACTAAGTTAGACTTGTGAAGTGGCTATCATCAAATTCGTATTCATGACAATGATATTTGGAAGACTGCTATCAAAACTAAACAAGGATTGTATGAATGGATGGTAATTCCCTTTGGGAATTGTAATGCACCCACAACATTCATGAGGGTGATGAATGATGTGTTTAGGCCCTTTATTGATGATTTCGTCATAGTCTACTTAGATAATATTTTTTATTTTTAGTCGTACCTGGGAAGAGCATGTCAAGCATGTAAAACAAGTGTTGGATGTACTTGTTAGGGAGAAATTCTACTTAAAGATGTCCAAATGTTAGTTTGGAAAGACATCTTTAGTTTATCTAGGTTACATTGTAGGGGGTGGTGAATTGAGTATTGATCCCTCTACAGTGGAGGTCATTGTGAATTGGCCTAAGCCAAATAATGTAATCGATGTAAGAAACTTTTTGGGAGCATCACAATACTGGAGGAAGTTCATTGTGAACCTCTCATTCATGGCTTCTCCATTACATGATTTGACAAGCGTGAACCAAGTCTTTCAGTGGGAAGGCAAAGAATAAAAAGGCTTCAACACTCCAAAAGAAAATATCATCACATCTCTAGTACTTGCATTGTTGGATCTACAACAACCATTTGAGATAGAAACTTATGCTATTGTGTATGCCATGGGGGAAGTCTTAATGCAACATAAAAAACCAATATGTTATCACTTTGTCACCTTCTCAAAAACATAAATCAATTATCCTACCTATGATAAAGAATTGTATGCTTTAGTACAAAGTGTAAAAAAGTGGAAACATTACCTAATGGGTAAAGAAAAAATCATACATATTGATCATCAAACATTACAATATCTTCAATCTCAAACTAAGCTACAACAATCAACGCATTTCAGGTGGATGGGTTTTCTACAACAATTTCATTTGGTTAATAAGTACAAGAAATGAATTCAAAACAAAGTTGTAGATATGTTATCTAGACCTCCAATAAGTACGCCTATTGTCATTCAACAAATTGGTTTTATACATTCAAGTTATGTTGAATAATATACTAAGGATGAAGACTTTAAAGAAGGTATATGAATCACTAAGGCATGGCTCTCAAAATGAAGAATTGAATTATCATATTCATAACAAGTTGTTGTATCATCTTGGAAAAATATGTATTCCACAAAGTGAAAGAGTGCATGTGATAAGAGAATTGTGATAATTGCTTCATAGTGAGATTTAGGAGCTAAAGCAATATTCACAATCAAATTATTTTACAAAATATGCAAGAGAACAACAAAAGAGACTGAAATAACACATGCGAATGGTGCTAATAATTTATCATTATATTATAGTATATCTTGTATATGTGTATGGTACATATTTATAATACATTTTGGAAATTTCATGAGCCCTTGGATCCCATGTGAATGCATACAAGTGTCAGGCTAGGATTTGACTCCTAAACCCCCCTTAGGTTGACCAATAGGCTCCCAAACCTAACCAAAGAGTCACAAATCCATGTGTGAACATGTACAGAGCATGTCTGGGTCATAAATGAGGGAAGGATAAGCATGGGAGAGCGCATGGGTGAGTGGGAGAGTCTCTATGAGCCAATAAATGCCCAAGAAGACCACAAAACAGCCACATTCACACACTAGATCCCCTAGTCAAAGTTGGAAGTGGTTTGCAATTAATGCAGGCACCTGGATGACAAAATGATCAAAGTAGAGCGACTCAACTGTCAATTAATGAGCGAGAATCACCTATTTGACCCGTATTGATCAGTATAACCTAAGTTAGACTATACAAAATCAGCACAAGGCAAATGATTATGTCTCCTAAGTAAATCACCATGGTAATAAGGTGCATTATTTCTCTAACCCCCCCCCCCTCTTAAACCTAACTTAGTACAGCTTATACCAAAATGATTTATTAAGGCCTTAGCAACTACGGCACAAGTCACCTTTTACAACAAAATTTTATCAATCCATGTAACCGAGGTAAGGAGGAAAACCTCATGGGACAAAACCTCCCCTCAAAAATGGACATGACAGAGATGAAAAAAAGGTCTACACCAGGTCCTCTTATTCACTTGAATGAGCTGAAAGAACAACTTATTGGTGATGGGATTGGTGAAGATGTTGTGGATGCCAAGATCATGCATCAATGCTTCAAAGTGTTATAGACAAAGATCACGTGGAGAGGCCCTTTGATGGTCATCATTTGATGATGGAGGGGCATCATAAGAATGAATTTTACTGCAAGCATACTCTGATCTAATAGCATAATCAACCATGGAAAATATATCTCTGCAAACTCTTTCCCAAATAACATCAAAAGATTCAACAAAATCTGCCTCCTGTGTAGCTGTTGTATCATGAATAAAACCATGAATCTTCTTCCCAATTTGATGAAGCACCTTCATAACTCTGTAAAAAAGCTCATGAGGCTCTGAAATATCAGAATATATGTCATATACAGCATAAAATATCATATTTATGGTGTCTCCATGAGTGAATGGGTCCATAGAGAGAGAAGAATGAGCAACTAGATCGCATTTGCAGTTGAGTGGACCTAGGGGTCGGGAGACTTGAGATTTGAACCATGGGTGGTCAAAGAAAGTCCATACATATGGAAAAGAAGTCCCATGAATTATAATTATATGGCTTTCCAACCAATGAAATACATACAAGACATAAAAGCAACATATACAAGTGACATAGCATTGGAAACTAGGCAATTTTGAGATTTTCCAACTAGTGAACTTGAGGGTTGTCAGGTCTTTTGGTCATGAAATGGTTGGGGAAATGAGTCTATGACTGTAATAGGCTGTATATAATCTTGTATATCACCTTAAAAATCAGAATGGGAAATATCTTATTGGATTGGGAAAGATATTTCATAAGACACATCAAAAACTAGAGAAAAATGACTAGTTTTGGGAGGAAGCTTTGGTGAAACGATTGGGGTTTCTTCCAAGGAAGGGATGGAGTATTAAGATTCTGATATATCAGAAGGTAAATAGGAAATAGATCCATCAGGAACAGATATATCAGAAATTATTTTTTCCCATGCACTCAATGCATCCTCAGGCTTACCACTTCCTTGTTTGAGCTCCCATCCTCTTGCAAATTTTGGAAGATCAATATGGTTCTCCTCAAGGAGTTTGGTCATGATGTCCATATTATTTCTGAAGCAAGATATTTCAAGACGTGAACCTATCCAATAACCACATGTGGTTCTTTCTCTCTTTTTTCTCCTACTGGATCTCAAACTCCTATCAGTAGAACTGGAGCTTTGTGAACTTGAATGCTTCTTCTCTTTCTCTCTTTGCTTCAAATCTTTCTTCTTTCCATTGGCTTGATTTGATACACCAGAAGCATGGTACCCATTTGTACAAGATTTTCCTGCTCCTGATTCAAAGACTCCATGAAGTTTGCTAGTGCAAGAATCCTCCAATTTCTAGATGAAATCTTTCTTGAGTGAAATGTCGAAACAAACACAGAATACTCGGGCCCTAGCTTACAAAGGATGGACAAGATAAGCTGATATTCTTTCTTCTCTATGCCACACTATTTTAGTTGAAGTACTAGCTCTTTGAACTTGGTAAAGAAGTCTCGAATGGTCTCATAGTGAGCTGGGCTCAAGGAGATTAGCTCATTCTCAAGCTAATGGCCTCGCATCTCATCAGTATTCCCAAATAGTGACTCAAGCTTGAGCCAAACTTCATAGAGTGTGCCAAGAATTTAAATATGAAAGATGAGATCCCTCGAAATGTTGAGGCAGGTCTTTCCAAAAGCTTCATCAAGTCAATTGAAGTACTTTGCTTTCTCCACTACATAGTTGGGTTCGACTTCAGTCCCCATGGTGACTCCATACACGCCTTTCTACCTCAATTGGATCACCATTTAGGCCTTCCATTCAAAGTATTTAAATGGTGTAATAAATGGCTGAGTCTAATCCATCCTAATTGTGAAACCTGTGACAAAAACACTGTAGAACCTGCAATGCAAACACTCAGATTTTCTGGAAATATGCCCTAAACAGCAACTCAAACCTCTCTAGATTTGTTTGCAGCTCCAAATTTCTCTAATGCCATGTGATACTTGCTTCACAGTGAGATCTAGGAGCTATATCAATATTCATAATCAAATTATTTGACAAAATATGCAAGAGAACAACAAAAAAGACTAAAATAACACATGTGAATGGTGCTAATAACTGATCATTATATTATAGTATATCTTGTAGATGTGCATGGCACATTTATAATACATTGGGGGGGATTCATGAGCCCTTGGAGCCCATGTGAATCCATACAAGTGTCAGGATATGATTTGACCCCTAAACCCCCCTATGTTGACCAATAGGCTCCCAAACCTAACCAAACACTTACAAATCCATGTGTGAACATGTAAGGACCATGCATGGGTCATAAATGAGGGAAGGTTAAGCATGGGAGAGTGCATGGGCCAGTGGAAGAGTCTCTAGGAGCCAATAAATTCCCAATAAGATCACAAAATAGCCAAATTCACACACTAACGCCCCTAGTCAAAGCTGGAAGTGGTTTGCAATTAATGCAGGTGCCTGGATGACAGAATGATCAAAGTAGAGCGCATCAACTGTCAATTAATGAGCCAGAATCACATATTTGACCAGTATTGATAAGTATAACCTAAGTTAGACCATACAACATAAGCACAAGGAAAATTATTATGTCTCCTAGGTAGATCGCCATGGTACTAAAGTAGATTATTTCTCTAACAAGAAGCTCATACTTATCTCATCTAACGACAAATTGGAGTAGGGAAAACTATAGCACAATTGCAAAAGTTTTTTATTGCCATTGAATGAATGATATTGTGTCCAAGTATGTAAAAGGATGGGTTATGTGTGCAACAAGTAAGCCAAGTAATAGAAAGTTAGGTTTGTACACTCCACTTCCAGTTCGTTCTCGTCCATGGGAAAGTGTGCCAATGGAATTTGTAGGGGGCTTACCAATGTTTAGAAAAGGACATGGTTACTTGTATGTTGTTGTGGATAGGTTTAGAAAAATGTGCATTCTAATGCCTTGTAAGAAGCAGGTCACAGCTGAGATGAACGTTCATTTGTTTTTTCAACATGTATGGGTTCATTATGGGTTACCTACTTCTATTATAACATATCAATATTCCTTCTTTCTTGGAAAATTTTGGTCATCTCTATGGGAACTTATGGACACAAAGTTGAAAAAAAGCACAACATTCCATCCTCAAATCGACAGACAAACTGAAGTGGTCAACTAGATGATTATACATATTCTTCGAGGGTATTGTGCCAAGCATCCTAAGCTTTGGAATGAGCAGATGCATTATGTTCAGCATGCCTATAATAGAGCCATTCACTCTTAAACACACAAGTCTCCATTTGAGACATGTTTTGGGTATTTTCCAAAGTCTCCCTTAGAATTTGTTTTTGGGAAAGATTCAGTGGAATATGGACAAGTTGATGCGAATAAAGCTTTGAAGTTTATTCAGCAGATCCATTTGATTCATCAAACAATGCAGGAATAGTTGGAATCAATTTAGGCTAAGTATAAAGAAAGACATGACAAGAATGGTTTGGATCATCACTTTCAAGTTGGTGATCAAGTTTGGCTTCATATCAACAAAGACCGACTCCAAGGTGAAGGTAGAGAGTTGAAGCTAATTACGTATGGACCTTTTACAATTTTGGATCAAGTTGGTAGTAATGTTTTTCGGTTACATTTGCCTCCTTATATGTAAATTTATTCTATTGTTAACGTGGAAAACTTAAAATTGTATGAGCCTCCTATTATTATGGACCAAGATGAACATGCTCAAGTGCCTTCTGTTGATGAATTTGCTCCTAAGTACCTCAATGAACTTCAGAAAGATGTCATACTTGATAAGAAGGTCAGATATTCATGAAGAGGTGACATGGAATATCTTTGTGTGGGGATTAAAGGAATGCATAAAAGCAAATCATGGTGGCTAGAGACCAAAAGAGTGAGGGAGTTGTACCCTCACCTATTTTCTGAATGATTCCATGCTTTTGGTGGCCGAAAATATTCCTAGTGGGAAGGTTTGATCCAAGAGGATCTCAAAGATCGATCAAAATTAAAGTATTAAAGTAGACCTCGTCAAGAGATTTTTGGTAACGTTTTGTTTTGTATGAAACGACCTCCAAACATGAAAGTTACAGAGATTTGAAAATGCAGCAAAAAAGGGGGCCACGTGGCACACCCACAGGGTTCCATGTGGCATATACAGTTAGCATACATGTTCCACATGGCATCACCACAGGGTGCCATGTGGTCAAGGTGATGACATGGATGTATTGAGGTGGACCAATCAGGGTTTGGCATGTGGCAACCCCATTGGCAATTGGTTAATCCATTTTACAAAATTTATGGAGTCGAGGAGGACTAAACCTTCGACCTCCACAGTGCCAACGTCTCCACAAACTCCATTGACCATGATTCCCGATGGTGGTTCTTAACCATATAGAAGCTCACCACTATATAAATTTTATGGTTAATTTCATCGAAAAAGCAGACAAGCCCTTGATCCCATGGCCAACAACAAGGCCATTTTATATGTAATATGGACCATATGTTAAACAATAACCAACACATTGGAACTAATGAACCAACACAAGGTTACAACCATTAGCGTGGAACCAACAAGCTATAACAAGTGCCAATGAAGAGCCACCACAACAAGTCACTGTAGAACCAACAAACCCCATCAAACACCATATCACGTTAAAAGGGTAGAGGCCCGGGAGTTTGACCCCAGGACCTCTACCCCAAACTCTAATGTGTTACCAATGGAACATAAACCCATTCGTTGGAAGGGATATGATATAAACTATTTTTAAATTTGATGCATAGTTTGGGGCTCAAAAAGGGGCACATGGCCCTTGCTTTGGTGCTCGACAACCTTTATAAATCCACCATTTTAGCCATGAAATACAATGTTCGAAGCTAGTTTGATACACAGTTCCTAAGGTGGGTACAAGGAGCGATTCCCAATATCTGCATAGATTCTGAGGTGGAATCTATACAATTTCGTACAGTGTAGGCAATGTGTTTCTTGATTTGCATGCCAAAGGAGGCCTAAGGAAAACCAGGTCAAATTTATACTCATTTATCTCGAAATTTTGAGAGGGTCACAGTGGTGCAATATATTTCTGAGTTTGACATAAAGAACTCCTAAGTTGTTACAGAACTCATGTATGTAAGCTTGTTAAGACTTAATAAGATCGAACTTCTCATTGGAATTGGCCCGGAGACGTAGCCCAATAAGGGTGAACTCCGTTATCATTTGTTGTCTACAAATTTCATGGTTTGCATACTGTTTATTTTCTTAAGTGATTTGATTAAGCACTTAAATTGATATTTTTAAAGTATTTTATGAAGTTAATAATTCCATTTATCACATGTAATTTATATGGTTAAAAAAAATCCTAAAAATTTCAGATCAGTGAGCCATCTCAAACCTTTTTTCTCCCTGATCTGCTCCTAGAAGCTTCCCTCTTCAGAGCATCCTGCTCTCCTTCGGGATCTACAACTAGAATGTCTTTACATTATTCTCTTGTAAGTCATAGCATACGATCTTTCCCTATAAGTCAAATTCACTAAATTTGTTAGCAACATTGCATGATCATGAAACTCAATCGTATGAACATTTCAATGCAATGGAAATAGTTCACACAGCTATGTAATAATTTTAGCCAATGCTTCAACATGACATCCATACATATTTTATGGAATGTTATGCAGCACCATAGGATACTTACTCAATCATAACATTTACTACACGAGCTTATTGTTTGTAAATAAAAGAAAACTATAACATATGCTCATCATGTTAGACTATAACATACTTCATGATTCTAGGAATATAGATTTGCATACAACTCTAATATAATATATTAAAAAACATTCAGATCTGATTTATAATAGCAAATGATCATCCAAATATAAATACTTATCTTTTATTGTTTTTGTGTGCTCCCTCTTGATCTCTGTCTCCTTGTAAAAAATATTGGAGTCCATAGATCTTTATCTTCTTTCTTAATGAAATCTCAATGCAACCTAGATATTCATACATCACCAATCACAATCTCCCCATCTAGATATCATGCAATCATTGGTGCTCTTAAAGTAAATATTATTTTTGATGGTCATCATCTTCTACATTCCTTGAATTATTTGGTGAAGTCTCTTCATTGACATCAACGGTAGATGCATGTTGCTTGTCTTTTCTTTTCTTCTAGCATTTTGAAGAAAAGTGACTCTTCTTATTGCAGTTGAATCATTTGATATTCGACTTATCAAAGTCCTTGTTGTATACTTTTTCCTTTTGATGAGGAAACTTCTAAGATAAATATTTATTTCATCTCTTCATCTTTGCTGTAAGAGCAAGTTTTTTCTTCTTTGGAGGAAGACGTCTTGCTTTGGATTCACCTTTCTTCTTGGATTCAATCATGTCACAAATTTTCAATTTTTGGTTGCACCTCTCGACCATTAAAAATGACTAAGAATGTCTCCCATGAGGATGGGAGACCAATAATAGCGCTTTGAATGAGATCATCATCATCGACCGTCACTTCGATGCTCATGAGTTGATCTCTTACTTGAGATATATTTGCAAAGAAGGAAGCAAATGTCTCATCCTTCTCCATCTTCATATTTCGAAACTTGTTCATCAATGCCGTCTTTTGACTATGAGCCTTTTTCTTAAAGAGATTTGTCAAAGTAATCATCAGCATCAAATTGTCTTAACCTAATTGTCTTAGCTTTGGATTGGTTCTTGAAAGGAGTGCATCCAAAATTAGTAGTAGGTTCTTCCATAATATTGGGTACGTATCCATCAAGGTCATGCTCTTCCAGGATGTTCAGAATCTTGGCCTTCCAAGTGTTGAAGTTCAAAGTTCCTTCAAGTCAATCTTCTATCCTTACTAAGATTACGACCATTGTTCTTGAAGTACGGTGCTCAACTTCTACCACTCAGGATCAACATAGGCTCAATCTTGCTTGTAATACTTAGCTCCTTCGTGCCTTGAGCTCTGATACCATGTTGAATTTTGTTGAAATATGTTGAGCTTCGGTCTTTAATCTTTAATTGCAGAAATATCTAGTACTTGAAATCAATAATCCATTCATACGTATGATCATTCACATATAACACAACATATACCCTGGGTAAAACGCTCAAAACAATAAGAGTGAAAAAATCTAGCAAATATCCTCAGTATAACAATGATAGATAACATATAATGTCTTTTACAATAGCATATTGCTTTCAGCACCCCAGGTGCAAGATAAGAGAGAATTCAAACACCCTAGGTGTAATCATTAAGCTATAGAGAAGAGAGAAGGATTGGATAATCAATTGTATGCCCTGTACACACTTTTATAATCAAATTTTGGTCTCATGCAAGAATTGGTGAATCATTGCATGAAGAAATTGTGTTGCACTTCCAACTCATAAATCCTACACAACACAAAGTGCAATGCCTTTCATCTTTGACATTAAATCCATGCTCTACTGACTTCAGGATGAACTCACTATACAACTGGGAGCTACACCACTTGGTTAGGATGTTTAACTCAAGTGTCATCATGCAAGTGTTGTAACTCAAAAGTCGTCTTTTAGTTTAACTAAAGTGTTTTCATGCAAAAGAATTTAAGTTAACTAAATATTCTTTATTAACACTTCAATTAATTCTCTTAGTTGAAATTATGCTTGATTGATTCACTGAAGTAATCAATTCGAATTCTTCTTAATTTGCTTAAGTACTCATTGTTAATATCACTTGAGTTTAACTAATTGATTTTTCCTTAATCAATTGAAGTCATCTTCATAAACAATTCGAATTCTCTTTGTTCTCTATGCAACTTGTATTTGTCTCTTATCTTTTTTGCATGGTCCATATGTGCTAAATTTAATTTACCTATCATATCAAATTTTACTAAGAATGTTTGTCCAATGTTATGATCATACTTTATTACTATCATCCCAAGTGGTCATATGCTAAATTAACTCACTCTATAGGTGGCCAGTCTCTAGAGGAGACTCAATAGCTCATCCATCTCGAGTGGCTATGGTCAGTAATACATCACATAACATTAATGCTTTGGCATGCAAAGCATCGCCTCTACACGTGAGTTCCACCTCAACATGTGAGGATTCGACTTGACACACAAGTCCTTAGTCTTGTCCAACAAGTCTATACAACATCATCACTTTGACATATCAAGCATTCACCTCAACACGTGAGGATTAACCTTTACACATAAGGCTTTGTCATTCTTGAGTCCAACTCAAGAATTTACTTGAAATTTCCTGAGTCCAACTCGGGCTCCCTACCTCAACACATGAACCACAATCCTAACACATAATATTGGCTTAGAGAATGACTCATGATGTTGTAACTTTAACAAAAAAAACAACGAAAAATGAGTTATGGGTAGAAGTTCACAACTACATTTAACATTGTGAATGCAGTGTGTTAGGTTCATTTTGACTTGGTTATAAAATGATTAAAGATAGCATTGATTTGGTGAAATGGGTTAGTGTTGGTAGTTTACGATCTCGTGGATTTGGGTAACACATGGTATTTTCCCATGGTTTTAGCATCTACCTGAAGGGTTTTGTGATTAATATTAGTGACATGAATTTTATGTTGTAAGGGAAACATGAGAGATGATTACATATGTAAGATAAGCTATGTACTACATGGTTGGAGTGAAGGTAATCACATTCTTATGAATATATTTTAGTTGAAGTGTTCAACATAAAAGGATATGGGTCACATTTTAATAACGTATATTTTAAGAACCAATCAATTGTGGGGATATTAATTCTGCATTCAAAATTTTCTATAGGTTTCCTTTCTAGTTATTTATATATCATTTATAAGAGTTACAATGAAGAAAAAAAAATATGTGGATTTTGACAAAACTACTATAATGTATATTGTATAGTATATTTTTTTTTAAACTATAAGTTATGTCTTGAAATTACACAACATAACAATAGAGGTTAGAGTTTCTCCAAGGATGAAGAAAAGTTTTAATGGGATATATATATATATATATATATCAACACTTTGACCACTCTATATAAGTTGATAATTTAAAAATATCCATTCTACTAAGAGTAACCTTAAACCGCCTAAATATGAATATATTTTCAAACTTCTAGACTAGTTCAAAGTTATAAAGAAATTCCAAAGATATGGAGTTACGTTATTGGTTTATAAAAAGTAATGGGTTTAAATTTAAGTTCTATTAAGTAATAACAAATCTAATAGTCTATCATGGCTTCAGACAAAGAGTAATTTTTTTTTGGATGTAAGGGAAAGAAGAGAACAAACTTTGTGTGGGACTCTTAAAGCAAGTTCTCCCAGGACCAAGGTTACTTAATATTGTTGATTATGTCCCTCAATTGTAGAGGGTTAGGAAAGCCCTCCAGAAAATTGACCCTAAAGAGACTGGTTGTTGTACATCATCTGGATGTGCTTATGTTATGAGAGTCTCACTCCTGTGGTGACTCTATTTTTGTTGAGCTATGGATTTTACTTCCTGGTTGGGGTTATGTCTCCATTGACACTATCAGTAGATCAAGAGGAATAATTACTGGCTAGCTATCAAATTCCATCAATTGTCTCAATAAGTGGGCTATGTTTTATGGGTTGGGTACATTTTTCTTCTCCGAGGAATTCAAACAAGCTTTTACAATTGTAGTTTCTTAGGTCCTCATTCAAAGAGAATGGATTACTGGGATAAGATTTTTAGTTTCTACTTCATTAATTCGAACAAGCTTATAATAGGAGGTGATTTGAACTTTTCGATTGGTGAAGCTGGAACTTGGGGTCTAAATGTTCATAAGGATCCTCTTTCTGATTTTTTCTCTAATAAACTTGAGGAGATCTCTTTATTTGATATTCCTCCCACTATCTTATGTCCTGCCTTGAGGAATATATGGTTTGGACCTGACATAGTAGATAAGCAGTTGGATTGTTTACTTGTTAACGGAGGTATTCTTCGAATGGATTCTATTTTCAAGCAATGGACTATTAAAGGAGGAGACTCGAATCACTTCCTTATTCTTCTGGAAGCAATGATGGCCCCCAAAAATCCCTTGAGTCCCTTTAAGTTCAATTCCCACTGGCTAGAAAATGAGTGTTACCATCAACTTGTGAAAAGTATATCGTGCCCCTAGTCTAATAATATTCTTGACTTTGTAGCTAAACAATAACCTTGGCTGCTCACAAATCCAATACTCAATGTTTGGAACTGCAGGATATTGAAGATCAGTATAGTTCTTATTGTGCTTCTTTCCTTGAAGGTTTTTCCTTGGTTGAACAAAAAATATCTATAGTTGTTCTTGAATCTAAGAGAAGAAAATTTATTTCTAAAAAAGAGCCAGCCATGAGGCTCAAGAGCAGAGCCATCTGGCTAAAGAATGGAGATGGTAATACCAATTTTTTCATAACTTTTCTAGGCACCTAAGGAATTCTAATACACTATGGTATATTGAGAATGATGAAGGTGATTTAGTCACAGGTTTCAATAATATTTCCGGAGTTGGAGTTAGACATTTCAATTCTTTGTTCAAGGAAGATATTCATGCTCCTACTGGTAAGTTGATGAGACTCTTAGTTCATTGGCTTGCTTTTATCTCTAAGGACCATAACTTATCTTTAAAAGAGGAAGTGACTCTTGATGAACTCAAAGTCATTGTTTTATCTATGCAGAATGACAAGAGTCCTAGATTAAAGGGTTGGCTCGTGGGATTCTTCTATGGGTTTGTGGATATTTTCAGATAGATTTACATGTTGTTATTGAAGAATTGAAGATAAGAGGTAGGATCTTTCATGTTTTTAATTCCACATTCAATGCTCTTATTCCCAAAGTTGACAACGGGACCAGTTTGGATGACGACAAGCCAATCTCATTATTTAAATTTGCATATAAGCTAATTGTTGGGAGAGTTAATGGTATTTTGTCCAAAGAGATTTTACAGAATCAATTTGCTCTTTTAGTAGGTAGGAAAATACATGATTCTAATGGAATTGCCCAGGAAGTTCTTCACACAACTAAGCTAAAACAATTACATGTTGCCATTCTTAAGGTGGATTTATCTAAAGCATATGAACGTGTTAGTTGGAATTTTATAAGGTTGACTCTTTTTTCAGGTTGGATTTGATTTACAAATGGTTAATTGGATTTGTTCATGTTTTCAAATTGTTCCTTTGTTGTCTTAGTTAATTGATATGCTTCCCCATTTTTTAGACCTAGTAGGGGTATAAGACAAGGATTCCCCTTGCCCCTTTACTCTTCATTCTTGTTGTGGAAGGCATGATCATGTTAATTCATCATGCCAAATCTAATGGTTTACTTAGAGGGATCGAGATTTGGGCAAATGTTTTCATATCGCACTTACTATTTGTTGATTATATTATGTTATTGACTGATGGGTCCAAGAGAGATATCTCTAAAATCAAACCCACCTTATCCTTATTTGTTGAAGCTAATAGGATAGTGTATAATTATTATAAATATTATATATCCTCTATGCATGTGGAACTTGATATGGTTGATTCAATTTTGTCTTAATTTGACTTTGCTATGGTGGATTCGCAACTGTTTAACACATTTGGGTTTTTTTTATAAAACCAAATGATTACCTTTGCAAGGATTGGACATGGCTTATCGACAAAGTGGATAATAGACTCCATCTCTGGTGCATTAAATGGATCTACCATGGTGGGAGATTGATCCTAATGAATTTTATATTGGAGGTTGTAGTTATCTGCTAGTTCACCTTAGCTTTTGCCTTTATGGTAATATTGATTCCATTCACAAGCTTTGTTATATTTTTTTATTATCAAAGGACAGTATGGAAGGGAATTATTTTCATTATGTCACTAGGAAATGGTTAACTTTGCCGACAGAAAATGGAGGATGGGGTCTTAAAAATACTAATTGTTTCGTTAGAGCCTTGGATGCAAAATGTGCCTGGAGAATTATTAAAGGTGAAGGATTGTGGGTCAGAGTTGTCTACCAGAAATATATTTTCCCCTTTACTATTGAAGAAAGGTTTCGTCAAAGTGAGAAATCGTTGAGAAATGTTTCTATCATGTGGAAACTTCTTATTTTGGCATTCGATGTGATAGGGGATTGGATCGTCTAGGATGTTGGTAATGACAAAAGTGTCAAATTGGGTCTAGACCCTATATGGATTGGAAGCATGGATTCATATAGGTTCCTGATGCTATGAATGAATATTTATCTAACTAGGGCTTTCTCTTCCTTCATCAAATTAAGGACACTCTTAATTATTCTCATATCAGTCAAAACTGGCTTACGACCGAGACATTGGGATTTGAGGTTAATGATAAGATCATTCAGGGTGGTTATATTTAATCTCTTCAGGACTATCATATTTTCTTAGTGGATATAAAGGACTATTTGACTTGGATTAAGAATTATGAAGGTGGTTTTTATACCCCAAGCTTGGGTTATAAGACCACCAAGAAGGAGGAGGAAATTCTTGAGCCCACTTAATGGATATGCAAGCTATGGTGTTAACGTACTTTCGGTCAACCGAGGTTCAGATCCCTTGTTCGTCAACAAAACCCAAGATATTGGCCCGATAAAGGAGAACTCTGTCGGCAACACCTGCGACGTAGATGGAGTCTAACTCGAGATATATTATGGGAACTGCCAGAACAGAGTTTTTGTAGTTATGGCGAGGAATTTATTTATCATAGCATCTTCAAATAACTCAACCAAAACCAAGAAATAGACTTTTGTCTCATACATTCATTCACAAAGATAGCCTATTGATTCATCGACATGTATAACAGAATATAACATTAAGAATTAACACATATTTAACTCATTAGATGTGCGACACACACACATATAAATAAGTTCATTCACAACAGAGTTTGTGTGACACATCCAGATCGAGTCATTCACAACAGATATGCATTCAACATAAACATAGACATTAAAGACACACATAGACAAGATATAACATGGAAACCCATCCGGTAAAAACCACAAAGGTCCTCTTCATCTGGTATGATAAATGGCTTAGTACCTTTGGTATGCACGCTCATATTATAGACTCTTTATTTGATATTCTTTACAATTCATTTATTCTTCTCTTGTCTCATGCTCTCTAGTTTAGGTCTCTCCCTCTTGCTTCGCCTTTGTATGGTCTCTATGATGGAGTGATCTGCACACAGTTTGGATCGGTGATTTTATGGTTTACAACTCTTCTTTATTCTTTGGTCATTTTCACCTTAATCGGGGATCAAGATCATCCGCACACAACTTGGATCGACCCTTTATAATCTTTTTCCCTTCTTGATTTAACCATCGACTGACTCTCAATTTTCAGTCGATAGGTTGTCTTTCTAATTTAACCCATTCCATTACATCTAAAAATAGGGACTATCGGCCCAAATTACAATCATGCTTTATTCCTAAAAGCAAGCTTTTAGTCTAACTAACTCTTTACCAAAAATAGGTTGACTCCTCGTCTCGACCTGCTTTCTTCCTCTTTTGTCATGGCTCTTTCCATCATTATCTTTGCTTGTCTTGTGACTAGAATCTTCATCTTTACGAGCAAAACATTGTCTAGATTTTCCTTGGGCCAACATGCCCCCAACACTCACCTGTGGCTCGTCCCAAGCTACATTAGTGAGAAATATCAATCAATGCGACCTTGCTATGAAAATCTTGAAATATTTTCACGACTTGTTATGTTTCTTGTCGCACTTCTTCCTGTATTGTCTTCAGTTGTTCCACAAGTTTGTAACTCATATGTTCTGAAGTTGTCAATCCTATCGAACCCAAGACCTGTTGCACCTTCTCATGAACATGCTGAATAATACCTGTAACTTTCTATGCTTCTGCCTGCAGCTCTACGATGCGATCGGTACTTCTTTGTTGTTGGGTTTGCAATTTAGCTACTTGTTGCTATAGTTTCTTCATATTAGTAGCCTTGGCCATTTTCTCCACTATCGGCAGCTTCTTCAATTCATTCCTCAGCTAGTTAAATTCTGTTTCATATATTTCCATATGTAATCCCAATTGTCTGTTGAAGGTTAATCTTTTTCTCTGGTTGGTGTTGAATGGAAAAGTCCAAATTTGGGATAATATGTTGTGGTCCAAGCATTTGTTCTCTATGCAAAAATGATTGTGAAAATATAAACCATATTTTTTATTTTTTGCACTCACATTTCCGGCATGTGGACATTTGCCTCTCAAGTGATGGGTACTCATTTCAATTGGAATGGCTTGGGGGTTGAAGAAGCTCTACACACCTAGTTTGACAATGAGGATTAAGTTGAATTCATTGATCTTCATGTTGATGAAATTGTCATTGATGCCAACATGGACTTGCAGTGGCCCCACAGGATGTCATTGATGCCACCAAGTCCCACCTACAGTGCCTTGACCCCTTACAAAGTGGTTTTGCACCTTGTAGTGTTTTAGATCCCTTACAACGTGGGTTTGTGCCTTGAAGCACCTTGTGCCTGGTTGACAAGGTCCATGTACCCACAAGCTTGGATCTTGATGCCACCACCTTGCTGAAGACATTGAAGACCCTGGAGATGGTCCTGAAGACCTTACAGAAGTTGGAGAAGCCCTAGATGGGTTGAAGAAGCATTAATGACCCATTCTATGGTCATTCATGCTCTGATGGTGTCATGGTACCCCAGGAGAAACCAAGCTACCCCACAGGTGATATCATGCTGGATCATGTGGTCGAGGCAGTTAAAGAAGACCATGAAGCCCCTTGCTTGATGAAGAAGCCCATGAAGACTTGGAACCCCTGATGAAGACCTTGATGGCCTTGCAAAGGTCATGGAGCCCACTACTTGCACTTACATGGTTATGTGACATGAATATATGGTCATTGATGACTTAATGAAGTCATGGAACCTTTGTGAAGACCTTGATACCCTAAGATTTTGAATAAGAGCCCTTGGTCCCTCTTATGACTATTGGGGTGTTGGTGACTTGAATACATACCCTTATGACCATCTAAATAGTAAGAATATGTGACATAAAAGGTGGATGATACCCTTAAAATGGTAATGACTTATGGACATGACACATTGAAGATGTTGGCACCCACATACATTGTGGTATGAAGGCCCTTGAACCCACACTTGGTGAAAATGGTGTGGCTCATGTGTATGAATCTTTGATGTGTTGATAAAAGAATACATAGATGAAGCCCTCACTCTTGATATGGTCTTTGGTTTTGATATATACCTTTGCATGTGATTTGGGCATTGGAGCCCATACACATGGTGGATGTTGGACATTGGCATATCGTGGCTTGATATAAATGATATGGTAACCTTGAAACCATTTTAAGCAAAAGCTTGAAGAATGGTTGACTTAAGTACACCCTAAAACCATTTCTAAATGACCATTGAAATGATAAGTAGATTGTGTGACTTTTAAAACAAAAATGACGAGTCGACTCTAGAATAAATTTAAATTTAAATTTAAAAATTAATTTTTTTTGAAGGTCGGCTCCATAATTTTTTTATGGAAATCTAGTATAAATACCCCACCAAGTTTCATTATTTTGAAGTGCAAATTCGGATGAGGAAGATACACTTTGAAATTCGGTGGTTTGACTGAGGCAAATTTTGGAGGAGCAGTGATAGCAGTGGAGGAGCAGTCCTAAAATTTTGTAGCAGTAGTCAAGGTAAACAGTCTGGAAAATTCAGTGGTAGCAGTAGTAAGGAGAGGACCCAAATTTTGCAGCATAGAAGTTTTATTTTGATTTGTTCTTTTTGCTTAGAAGCCTCTCAGTGGTGACTGTTTGCAGCAACAACACTTTTTGTATCTTTGTTAAGCATTTCACCAAATCAACAATTGAGCAGCTTATGGACTGAAGAAGAATTCGCTGACTGAGGCGGCAGCAGTGGACTGAGCACGAATTTTGCAGCAGCAGATCCAAATTATTACAGCAGCAAATTTTGTGTCTTGACAAGGTTTAGGGTAGCAGCTCTACAGTAGCCAATGAATATGATGATGATTAGCTCGCTGAGGAGGTGCATCAACTGAGGTTTTTCGGTGGTGAAGGAGCAGTCAACAGTCGACTTGAATGAGGTAAAAAGTTCGCTGACTGTGGCAGTAACAGAGATACAATTGGGAACATCAATCTATTTTATATTTTACGGACCTATTTGTCTTGCTTGGGGTCTTTAACAGTGCATGAATATTGAAGAAAAACAAACCTATTCTACTCAGCCTAAGCAGTCCGATTGCAGAGAAGAAGAAAGCCCTAATTTTCATACATGAAACAGTCTGAATTTGAAAGTAGGGTTTATCACAATTTGGTGGACAATTTTGATGGAATATAATGGTCATTGTTGCCCAGCATCCAAGGTCTACAGCAGCATAGGAGTGATTTTTCTATAACTACCCTAGAAGACAACTATGCTGACCTCAATAGCACTAACAGGCATCCGAAGGTTGCAGCATTAACATTTCATTTTGGGTTTATTACAGTCATGGATCAATGGAGTATACACAACCAGTGAAATTAATGATATGGTAGCAGTACAGACATCCATGTTAAAGGCCTTCCACAGTTTGAAGAGAAGATTTCTCTCAGCTTGTTTTTAACTGGGGTTTGGACTGAGATGAATGATGGCAGATATGTACAACGAAAGCATGAAGTGTTGACAATCCTGGATGACAGTTGATTGGTTGAGGTGACACAAATTGCATGCACAGCTTAAGAAGACCTCCATAAGTTGACTAAAGATAAGAAGAGAGAATTCAGGCTTTAACCGAGGTAAGTGAAAGATGAAGGTATCTTCCCTAGAAAGATGAGGAAACTCAGCCTTGGCATTCTTCAAGAGCATCCAAGGTATGTAACTCAAGTTAGGAATGTGTTAAGTCTGGTATCATAAAGTCTGAAGTTATCTACAATTAAGTCGGGTGGCAATGATTGAGACAGACTTAAGAAAATTTGTTGATAAGAGCAATATGCCTGTGGTGACTGAAGTTTGAAGCAGAGATGCAACAAAGAACTGTTGAAGAACAGTGTGAAAGAAGGTAAAGAAGGATGGGGATGTGTGATACTTCCATGAAGCCTTTCTTAGTCTGAGTTATGACTTTGGTTAGGGCTCTTCCATATATACACACAGTCTATACACATTTATGATATGGTGTTGATGATAATGTCTTTTACACTACGATGATGTCTTGATTCACTATGATGATACCTTGATATGATAATGGACTTCTATGTTTGATATCTACCTATTGATGATGATCTCTTTACAGTCTGTGTAAATCCTGCTATAGCATCCACAATTGAAGCTTGATGACATGATGTTGTTGACTATGAAGATGATATGTTGAAGATGATGCACCCTATCAGAGTTGTATGATGACTTGATAGTGAACAACAGAGATGAGCAGACCTTGGTGATTGATGACTAGATGAGCAATGTTGATGACAGTAGCTGCCCATGTTTACAGAGTGAATTATTGACTGTATTACCATGACAATGGTAGACTTGACAAGTATTATATGCTTACCTTGATAATGATATGCTTGAGTATGGCAGTGAAGAATGATGATCAAAGAAGAGGATGAGCAGCAGTGAAGAATGATGATCAGAGAAGAGAATGAGCAGCAGTGAAGAATGATGATCAGAGAAAAGGATGAGCAGTAGTAGAACAGATTGAAGAGACAGATGATGTTGATGTGACAGTGAGCTTTAATTGTAAAAGCAAGCTTGTCTTGCTGTTGAGGTTAGGATACCTCAAACCCTTCTTAGCAAGGTCTAAGAAAACAAGGCAGGGTCTTGGATGAAGAGTAGGTGCTCTTTGTATCAGTAGGTGCTAATTTTACCTCACGATTGTAGCTGGTCCAAAACTAATACAAAAAGATAACAAAATTATATGGTGTTGTGTTCTTGTTATGGCTTCATGATTCTGATGCTTATGATTTATAAATGATGAAGTGATAGATGTTTATGAAAAGTTTATGCAAATGGTAGAATAATGCATTGATGAATTAGTTGTTGATTGTTAAAAGTGAAAAAGTAATAAAGACTGCACACACACAGATTCACCCCCCTCTCTGTGTACCTGGTGTGTCTAACACTTTCTACTCTTATGATCTGGGGAACATGGCTCACATGGAATAAGCATTTGTTTTCAAATATTTTCATTCCACCCATTGTATATCCTTCTAGATGCCTAGATATATTGGACCATTTTCCTCAACAACTTGTTGGTTCATTGATCAGAAGGATATGAGGATACCATCGACAAATCTAGATGTTGGGCTTATTTCGATGGTGCATCCCAAGAACAACCTGACGTTGGGGGTGTTGGTGGTCTTGTATGTTTATCAGACTCTCATTAGTTTAAGTTTGTGGCTGGTCTTGGATAATGCACTAACAATTATACAAAATTGAAGGGTTTAAAACTTGTTATGTTGGTGGCCATTTCTAAGTGTGTTCAGAATCTTTAGGACTTTGGTGAATCATTTTTGGTCATCAATTGGATGAAGTATAAGAAGCCATCTAATAACATTTATTTGAAGCCTCTTAATGAAGATCTATCAAAGATTTCCAATCTCTTCCAAGTTATAAACTTCTTTCATATCTATAGAGAGAGGAATGACCAGGCATATCACCTTTCAAAGTTGGGCCTTCATGTGGGGGATGGAGTTTGAAATTTATGGGAATATTTAAATGATACCATCACAACATTTGATTTGGGACCATCCCTTGGATAACTATGCTACAATCAATGCTAATATGCAGTCAAAGTTTCCCATATTTTTTGTTTATCCTAATCAATGTTGTTTATCTTTTTCTTTGTGTTCTCCAATGGAGGTGTATCTACTAGAAAAAATCACATAGTTTTTTTCTAATGTGACTATCTACATACCTATTATGTGATCATATGATTGACCTATGTCTCATACATATGGTGTTTATATGCTACACGCTTGGGATTCTTATTAGATTTTTTTGAACTCGGTCATCTTCCACGAAAGGATTTTATATGTAATGGCTTCCTTGGCCTCTTAAACAATGTGGTTCATTTCAACATTAATGAATTGAAATTGTATATTTTTTTTTTTGTGGAAAAAAATAGTAATTCATTATAAAAGTAAAAGTACAATATTTGGTTAAGATATTTTAAATAGGAATACTTATTCCTATATTTATAGTAATAGACACTTGTATTATTTCATTTTAACATAACAGTATTATTAGGTATTTTCATATATCTCATATCACATAGTGCATATTTATGAGCTAACCTTATACCTAGATTTTAATGTTTTTACTAGAAGTTAACTAAGATAATGTATAATATTTAATTATGTATAATTGTCATATAATATGATATTTATATATTTAAAAAATAAGGTTATAGATTTTATTTTCTTACCATAATTTCCTTCCACCATGAATTTATCACATTTATAGAAATCAAGTAGCGATGCACCTAAAATTCTATAAAGAGAGATGACGATGACACAAATAATAAAAGAAGAAATAATGTATCAATATATCTTTAAAGAAAAAAATAGACAATATATACTTTATGTAAGGAAACTATGATATATTATCATGTATGCAAAGCATACTATATGTGTAAGAGAAATGAATATGGTGAAGTGTTGAGAAGTGTAGAAATAAATGCTGAAGATGTGTATATATGAATACATGTTGAGAATTCATGTATTTTTTATGTTAGGATTATTAATCCTCCCTTGTCCAATTTGGTCATATGTCTAAATCAGGAGTCATGTCTAAATCGGGAGTCCATCTAGTCTATTTTTAGTCACTAGCACCATTGGGTCCACTTGGCCTAATTGGGGCACATGTTTCAGTTACTAAAGTGTGGGGAACACTAATTGAGGCCTACTACCGCTGATTGTACTTGCATGCATCAGTTTAGGAGCCTCCTAGACCAATCCCTACCATTTAGGAGCCATTGGGAGTGTCGATACCAACCAAGGTCAGTTGAGTTGAGTTGGTGACTAGTCAAGCTCAGTTAGGAGTCAGTTACATTCAGTTCTAGTCCTCTACATTCAATTAGCACTAGGATTGCATGGCTGCATGCAGGAGAGGTGCATTTTTCACCTACCACAGTCGGTTAGCCTTAGTTAACACTGAATTAGACACTTGAGTTGTGTTTTAGAACTCCAATAATGATTTAGACAAGGTCAGTTAACTATTGAGTCCTCCGATAATGATTTAGACAAGGTCTTAGTTACCTAAAGTCAAGTAAAGTCTAATCAATTCGAATTTCCTCATGTGGATTCGAATTGCTTGTGGCTATTTAGCCATTACACTTCATTGTAATTTTATCTAATTACTTTTTGATTAATGAAAGCATTCACAGCTGCAAGCCATTTTTCATTGTTTCATTCTTCAATTGCTGAGTAAATTGTGTGATCTATCTTGTGAGTTGTGTGTTTGTCCACAGATCTATGTGCTCATTTTAATATGGTATGAGAGCCTCAGTGGACAAGGCACTTCTCCTCCTCAGATCTCCAGCTGGATCATTTTTTTGAGCAATTTGCTCCATTCCTACTCTGCACCAGAAGCAGAAGGTTTGCCACTTAATACCCCAAGTTAAGGAATTGTTGATCAAACTTGCTTGATCAATTATGTTGGGTGTGATGAAAACCTAAAATGTGTAGGTATTCAACCTTATTTTGTGTGTTTGATTGTGTGATTTACAGGTTATCAGTTCTTCTCGCTGCATTCGCTACAAGAAGCTCTTTCTCCTCACTACATTCGCTACAGTAGCTAAATCTTCTTCATTGCATTCAAAATGGCCTCTCCAATAGAGCCTCTCACTCCTTTCAATTACCACCAGTGGAAGGAGGACATGGAGATGTAGCTTCGCTCCAAAAAACTTTTCAGGCTCGCAATGAATACAGAGGTAGAGTCGGTTCTTAATCATGACAAAGAAAAATATTTCAATAGGCTTGATGCAGCATATGGATGCTTGTGCCTCTCACTCTCTCGAGATCTTCTTTCCCACATCAAAGGATTGAAGACTCCCAAGGAGGTATGGGATAAGCTTGCTTCCTTGTTTGATAATCAGGATAATTTGAGGGTCTATCAACTCGAGAATGAGTTGATCTCCCTTCATTCATCCAATTTTGAAACACTAAATGACTTCTTTACAAAATTCAAGATCTTGGTGTTTGAATTGAAGCTGTGCAAGGTTGAAAAGGAGGATGATCAACTTATTCTAGCCATCCTCTCAAAACTTGGTGCAAACTATTTAGTTTTTGTGTCAAACTTTCATTCAATGAAGCTCACTACTCCAAAATGGAAGACTCCCACTCTTAACAGCTTCATTGAATCTCTCACTCATGAGCATGACAAGTTGATCCAAATAGGGATCATTTGATCTTCCAAAGATCAAGCACTGGTTGCAAGAGGAGCTAAGGTAGCGAATGATAAAGGAAAGCAAAGAGATGAGTTTCCTATGAGGAAAGAGCAGTCAAATGAGCATTCAGGTTCAAAGAGAAGTAAGAAGAATGGCAAAGGGAAGACCCTTTGTTCCTACTGTGGAAGGGGCTTTCATCCAAACAGCTCCTGCATGAGAAGACAAATTGATGAAATGACTCTTCTTCTGAAGAAACATAACATTACTGCACCTACTAGCGTAAGGAAGGCTGACCACATAGAAGACACAAAAGACATAGAAGATTGCTTCGAAAGAGGTCATGCACTGAAGACCAGCTGCTCAATAGCACATGCCTTCCTCATTGATTCTGGAGCTTCCAATCATATGGTTGCATCCAGAGAATCATTCTCCTCTCTACAATCTTTTGATGGTCCTAGTATTCAGCTGAGCAATAACAGTAGAGTTCAAACCAAATGGAAGGGCTCTATCAAGCTTGAACATGGAAGGTTCAAAGATGTGCTCTATGTTCCCTCCCTAGCTTCAAACCTATTATCTGTATACTAGATGACTCATACTGGCTCTCCAAAGTGAGTGATCTTTGGTCTTGACTCAACGGAGATCACAAATATCTCTACATGGAACATCATATCAAAGGGTGTTGCAAATCATTCCTCCAAGGCATATGAGTTCTCACACTTCATGCTATTTTCAAAACCGATGCACTCTCAAAGGGAAGGTAAAAACATTCCATCTCCTTCTTTTGCAGTTTCCACTAGTATTGTAGATCCAGCTGTATCAGTTTATGAGATTAAGATTCAGGATGATTCAAATTCATATTCAGTCCCTACTTCCAAGCAAGAAGCTAAGAATATGACTGAAAAACCATCTGACATTCAGAAGACAAAAAGATCTTGCGCTATGTCATACCATATTACCTAATTCAGAGAGATGCAACAAATTTCCTGTAAGATGCTACATGGAAAGGTCTGATCAGTCTCACTACCTTCAAAAGAATAGAGTGAATCATCCACCTCTTTAGCCAGAAAGAGGAAAAGGTTACATTCCTCCTTCCTTCCATCAACATTTTGGAAAAAGAAGGAGAAGTCTACAGAACATCATGCATGCTGCTCCGCTACATCACAAAGATTGCAGCAACACATTTTCAAGTTTTTCAAACTTGAATCCTGATTCTACCTGCTTAGTTAGAGGGGGGGATTTTTTCCCATGTGGTTTTTTCCCGAGCTCGTTGTATTGAGCAGTTACTTTACTTTACTTAATGTAATGGGTGACCTATGGTTTTAGTTACCAGGGCCCACAGATTGTCCAAGTTAGCATTCATGGGGGGTGTTAGGATTATTAATCCTCCCTTGTCCAATTTGGTCATATTTCTAAATCAGGAGTCATGTCTAAATCGGGAGTCCATCCAGACTATTTTTAGTCACTAGCACCATTGGGTCCACTTGGCCCAATTGGGGCACATGTTACAATTACTAAAGTGTGGGGAACACTAATTGAGGCCTACTACCACTGATTGCACTTACATGCATCAGTTTAGGAGCCTCCTATATCAATCCCTACAATTTAGGAGCCACTAGGAGTGCCGATACCAACCAAGGTTAGTTGAGTTGAGTTGGTGACTAGTCAAGCTTAGTTAGGAGTCAATTACATTCAGTTCTAGTCCTCTACATTCAGTTAGTGTTAGGTTTGCATGGTTGCATGCAAGAGAGGCACATTCCTCACCTACCACAGTCAGTTAGCCTTAGTTAACACTGAATTAGACACTTGATTTGTGTTTTAGAACTCCGATGAACTCCGATAATGATTTAAACAAGGTCAGTTAACTATTGAGTCCTCCGATAATGATTTAGACAAGGTCTTAGTTACCTACAGTCAAGTAAAGTCTAATCAATTTGAATTTCCTCATGTGGATTCGAATTGCTTGTGACTATTTAGCCATTGTACTTCATTGTAATTATTATCTAATTACTTTTTTATTAATGAAAGCATTCACAGCTGCAAGCCATTTTTGCATTGTTTCATTCTTCAATTACTGAGTAAATTGTGTGATCTATCTTGTGAATTGTGTGTTTGTCCACAGATCTATGTGCTCAATTTAATATTTTAGATCATAAGAGACAATATTTCTAGGGTTTTCTATTTAACAAATCATAATCCAAAAAGTGAAGGTCATGGTAATCTATGAGGATTATGTTGAGATTAGGCACCACGAGAAATGATATATTACACATGGTAATGATACCAATATGAGTGTGATGTCATATGAAATATCATTTCCATAGGAGTCTATAATAAAAAATAAGTTACAAATACTATTAGAGAGTGTTAAATTCTATGGAGCATAGGATCATCAGACTGCATGAATTCAAATGAGAATAGAATGTTGCAGAAGAGAGAGAAGAATTTAGCATAGTTTGTTCAATTAATCATGACAAAATTGAATAATATGATTATATTTATGAATCACTAAATAATATGGAATATACCAGTTGTACATATAGGAGAATTCTATTGCCTAAGATAGGATTCAAATCTACTAACTCATACTAACTCCAAAGCTAACTCAATGTGATAAAATCACCGATGGAGCTCACTAATGCAACTCCGGATAACTAACTTAGTCTATCATTAGTTAACTGATTAGGGTAGGTGAGAAAAGGTACCCACACTCTCTTCAATCATGCAAACTTGTGCTAGGCTAACTGATTGTGATCTAACTTATAGTAACTGGAGCATAATTGAACATGAATGATTACCTACCGAGGTCAACTAAAGGAGACTGTTTGTGGCACTCATAGTGGGTTCCTAAATTATAGGGGTTGGTCCTTGGGGCTCCTGAACTCATGCAATGAGGTGCAGTAAGTAGCATATGTCCCCTAGGTGTGCCCCCCATGCACTAGTGGAGTGATGAAGACCTCCTAAGCTAGGAAAATAGACAATTAAACTATGTGGTCAAAGGCAAGATTAATAATAATCCCAACACCTCCCCTTAATCCTGACTTTGGACAACTTGGGCCCTAGAAACTAATACCAAAGGTCACCCATACAATCTAAATGCAATATAATAACTACTAAAAATCGAGGAAATGGGGAACCCACCCCCCTTAAATTAATCAGGAAAATCAAGATCAAGCTTTCATATCAAGAGAAAATTATTATTGAATAAAAACTCGTGAAAATATTTATGTAACCTTACATCTATGTGGTGTAGAGAAGTAGTATGATGGTCCTTGTGTGCACTGGTATCTTGGGACTATGCATGTGAACCTCTCCATCTTATTCCAATTCGATGATAGACAAGGGAAGGATTGTTTCCTTTGTCTCTTCTTTCTATAGGAAGAGTGACATGATCAAATTGGTTCTTATGTGAGCAGGGTTGTTGATCAGTCATTACCATCATGTAGCATCTCACTGGGAGCTTGTTGCACCTCTTTGAAGGAAGTGAACTTGCCTGACATAGCGCAAGGTTCTCTTTCTGAAACTGGGGTCTTGTTCTCCTCATGTTATATAGCTCTCCAGTCATGTTCACAGCTGCCTCAATAACCTTCTGTGCCCATTTAGGCCTAGGATTGGGAGTAGGGACTGGATTTGGATCATTGTGAAATTCATATTCAATTTCATCCACTGATTCAATTGGGTCCTCTACTTCGGATTTTGAATATGAAACACTAATGGAAGCATTATCATATGTAAAAGGAGTATATATAATGGTTTTACCTCCCCTTTCAAATGGTAGCTGAGACTATACTGGATCTGAGTATGAAAAAAAGTGTGGGAATTCATATGCCTTGGAGGCATGGTTTGCAACACCCTTTGCTATAATATTCCCAATTGAGATATATAAGATCTCCACTGAGTCAGGACCAAATACCACTCGCTTTGGTGGGCCAGTATGTGTCATATGGTATATAGATAACAAATTTGCAGCTAAAGAGGGCACATATAGTACATATTTGAACATTCCATGTTTTAACTTTATTGAACCCTTTCCTTTAGCTCGAATTTGAGTGTCATCACCCATATGAATACTCGGACCATCAGTAACTTGTGATGAAGAGAATGATTCTTTGGATGCAACCATATGATTGGAGGATCTTGAATCAATGAGAAAGGCATGTGATTTTGAACAACTAGCGTTCAGTGCATGGCATCTCTCATCATGATCTTCAGTATTTTCTCAAAATTCATCCTTCCTTGCTCCTTCACGGAGGGAAATATTGTATTTCTCAAGGAGTTTTTCCATCTGGTTAATGGTATTCTTCATACAACACTTCTCTATATGGTTTCCTTTATTACAGTAAGAGCACTTTCCCTTACCATACCTTTGATGTTTGTCCTTCCTAGATCCCGAGGATTCATTTGATGGATCAAACTCGTCTTTAGGTTCAAATTTAGTGTTTATTTTCTCTTTACCTTTCTGCTTCCTTCTTACTTGCACATTCCTTGTCTCACCATCTAAGAGAGCTTAATTTGGAGAGGCTCTGAGAGATCCCATCTATACGAGCTTGTCTTGTTATTGGATTAGAGACTCTATGAAGACATCAAGGGATGGCATTTTCCAATTAGGAGTAGTAATCCTCCTAGAGTGAAAAGTAGAGACTAACACTAAGACTTTTGGTCCAAGTATGCTCAGTATGGAGAGCACCAATTGCTCATCCTTTTTCTTAATCCTGCATTACTTGCATTGCATGACCAATGATTTGAATTTAGTGAATAATAGTTGTATTGTGTCAAAGTTACTAGGCTATAGTGCTATCACCTCATTCTCCAGGATATGGCCCCTCAACTCATCTTGTTTGCCAAACTAGGATTCGAGCTTATCCCGTACGTCTTTCGGAGTCTTGATTCCATCAAGATGGAATAATGACTCCTTGGATATGTGAATGCACATGTATCCAAAAGCTTCATTAAGCCTATTCGGATGCTTCGATTTTTCAATATATTGTTGGGGTTCAACTACTTTGCCCATGGTCATTTTGTACAGACCTTTGTTGCACAAGGAATCTGCCTATCTTCCCTCCAATCAAGGTAATTATGTGGAAAATAAATGGCTTCTAGTGCATCAATGGAAGTTTCTAAGGTTTGAGGCAGGCATGGATACCCGCTCTGATACCATATTAAATTCTATGAAGCATAGGATCATCAACCTGTATGAATTCAAATGAGAAGAGAATGTTGCAGAAGAGAGAATAATTTAGCATAGATTGTTTAATTAATCATGACAAAATTGCACACATATGGAGACACAATTGGAATAATATGATTGTATTCATGAATCAGTGAATAACATGGAATGCACTGGTTGTACATATAGGAGAATTCGAATTCCTAAGATATGATTCGAATCTACCAACTCAGATTGACTCCAGAGCTAACTTGTTGTGATAAAATCACCATTGGAGCTCACTAATGCAACTCTGGATAACTAAATTAGTCTACAATCAGTTAACTGATGAGCGTAGGTGAGAAAAGGCACCCACACTCCCTTCAATCCTGCAAATTGACACTAGGCTAACTGATATTAACTAGAGAATAACTGAACATAATTGATTACCTACCAAGGTCAACTGAAGGAGATTATTGGTGTCACTTAGAGTGGGTTCCTAAATTATAGGAATTGGTCCTTGGGGCTCCTAAACTCATGCAATCAGGTGCAGTAAGTGGCAGATGTCCCCTAGGTGTGTCTCTCCGTGCACTAGTGGAGTGATGAAGACCTCCTAAGCTAGGGAAATATATAATTAGACTATGTGGTCAATGGGAGGAATAATAATAATCCCAACAGAAAGCCACACATTGCTTGCCAATGGATATCCTTAATTAAGAAAATTCCAATAGTTTTACCACTACTCAATATTCTACTAGCCATATTATACTCATGATCCTACATTTTATGATTATGAAAGAATTATTTAATGGAGTGTAATAGAAAAAATGCATGATTTAGCTTGATTCAAACAATATATAAAGGAATGAGTTTAAATATTGGGATAAGTGATGGGGATATTGAAGATAAAAGTGGTTGTTTCATGTTGGTTGACCTATATAGTGTTGTCATACCTAGTGATAGGTTACATGATGTGATGATTGATCAAATGAACTTGTAACATGGTATTATAAAATTTGAATAAGGGTTTTCTTGTGGTATTAATTGTTTAATTCTTATGTGGATGTTTGCCAATTACTTGCAATAGTTATTGGTTATTTTTTCTATGATTTTATGCATTTCATTGAGGTAATTTTACGATAATAAACATATTTAGATCAAGACATTAATAATATGATCATGTTATTGTTAAATGTTGAGTCCACATAAACAACATATTTATTATGGTTATTCTCTTATCCTAAAAGGAAATGAATCCATGTAGATGACATAGTATTATATTCTAGTTATACTGTACAAAATGGTAATGTGATGAGGGTAGTACCGCATTATGGTAAATAATGGTAACATTATTTTCTAAATCTTTATATAATTGTAATGATAAGTTATATATGATTGTTTATTTAAAGTATACAAATAATTATCAATAATTGTTTTAAGTGGTATGATTTATGACATTCAAAAGGCATGTGTTATTTGCTTAATACACGGTGTGTGATATGAACTAGATATATATAGTGAATGGAGTGAATTCTTATTGTGGTAAGTTAAGATTTGAAATTTGTGTGAAGTGTGTATTTGTCAATATTTAAGATATATAACTTATAAAACTTATAAATTATATTGAGGTATTATCAATAATTTCAAAGTTGGGGACATTCAACTTCTTAATACAAGAGACATACAACGACTAATACCACTCAATATTCACCTTTGGGATATAACTTGATAAAATTATGTTATTATTAAATCTTGCTCGATATTTTATTAATGTTTGTTTATCTATGGCTTTCATGATGATGTTTTAACATTTGAGAAAAAATAAGAGGTTTGATTTTTTTATAAGATATTTATTTTTTAAAGATATCTCATACTGGATTTTTCATGCAGATATGGTCAAGGATGATGATGACATCATCAATTCAAGGAGTGGAGAATGTTAGGTACAAATTTCCCCGTGTAATAAATAAAATAAAAGTTTTCGAAAATAAGAACAAAATGTAAAGAGTTAAAAGTAATTAATTATTTTGTGGTTGTGTCATAATGAAAAGTTACAATGTAAAAACATAAAGGGTCGTTACTTTTCAGTTTTGAAGCCTACACATACTATTTAAGATTAATTATTTGGTTGAAAAAGACATCAGAGGAGTTGTACTTGCATTTCTATCCAGCTTGTACTAAATTGGATATCTAGCTTATGTTATGTTATATTCTGTAATGACTTCCATTATTTGATATTGGTTTTATATGAATACAATCAATTAATATTATACATGTTTATAATTTTTCTCTTTATTTCTTTATAAAAATAAATATAATTTAAATTATGAACTAGATTCTGACAAAGGAAAACATTCTCTCACATTTTCTTGAAAGTATAATCCCTAGTACCCATGTTCTTGGACCAAGTTTTTCTTCATCTTTTGTCAATTTGATAGAACAATGTTAGAACATGTTTACATAATGACTCCACTTCACTACCAAGTCCCCTTGTAAATTAAGGCTTTGTTGAGTCACCCAACCTTGGGTCCAAGCATTTATATTCAATTGAATAATTGCATCCTTTAGGGAAAAATCCCTTGATCATGTAGTACTTCCGGTAATGCCTATAATAACATGAAATTTCCTTTGGCTTATATCCAAGGGTTCTCTCCAATCCTCACCTTTATGCCATTCACAACATTCTAAGCTATCCATTTTCTTATTAAAGGAATGGCTTAACTAACGTTCTCTAAACTATGGAGGCACCCTGGCTTAATTTTATTACAACTTTAAATCAGTTCTCAATGGTCAATTCCCTTAAATACTTAGATTTCAAAACTCTTCCTCACACAACTTCATTGTAAACCAAACTCCATAGACTTTTAGTCGTCATTTCCATACTAAAGGTGAGTATTTTTCAATCCCCACGTTCATAAATCCTTTGTTATTGCATGTCTTATCCATTGAACTAGGAAAATAGCCTCCTTGGCCCTTTTTCTAGTCCACACAAAGCTAAAGAACTTATTTATAATTTTATTAGTTATTTTTTAATGAACCTTGGCTATAGTCATCTAATACACACTGATGATTTCCAATATTGTGGCCAAAACAAAACAATCCCCTCGTAATAACCATTTGTAGCACAACATTGGGATTTTATCTTCCAAATTTTTGTATAACCAATTCTAATCATCATAAAGATAACCATTTGGTTTTAATACAAAACCAATATATTTAACCCATTAATCCAGTTGACCAACTAGGTTCATGGGAAATAAAATGTCAACCTACACTTTAACCTCTTCAACCAATTCATTGATCATAATTTTTGGACTTGTTTATATTAATCACCATGCATGTAGCTTTGTAATAAAGATCCAACATCTCCTTATTTTTTCCAACTCCTATACATAACCATGACCAAATATCATGATATCATCTACAAACAATAAATGAGAAATGTAAACTAAATTTGAAATCTTTGACCCCTTCAAATCTTCTTTACTTCTTGCTTCTTAATTAACATACTCAATCCTTTAGCCACGAGAAAAATAGATAAATATGTATAATGAACATATTTTTCTAATCCCCCTTAAAGAAGTGAAAAATCCAAAAAGGGAGCCATCAATCAAAACAACAAAAGAAATTGATGTAAGGCATCCCATAATCCAATTTACAGTTTCTAGATTCATCCCTAACTATAGAAGCAATAATTTGATATACAACCAATTCACTCTATCAAACACCTCGGTCAGGTAGATCTTCAAAATTACAACAAACCTTTTCTTAGTCTTGACTGAGTGCATTCATTTTTAAGCAATACCCATTGCATCATGGATTTTTTTATTATAAAGGAATCTAAATTGTTCACTAGAAACAATATCTGACAATATACCATGTATATCGTTAATGATTTTGGAGATAAGCTTACAAATAAGATTGCATAAAGAAATTGGTCTAGAATCTTCAATAGAGGCAACATCTTGTTTTTTAGGGATGAGTGTTATGAAGGTGGAATTGAAGGCCCCAAACACTTTTCCAAAAGTCCTAGAATCTTCTACTATTAAGCTTGTACCGAATCATGTTCTAGTAAATCATAAAACCCCAAATAAATTCCACTAACAAAACATCTAGGCTTGGGATCTTTCCTTTCTTTGACGATGATAAAACAACCTTAATTTCAAAGCTAGTTACTTCAACATCCAAGTCCCTATTCATTTTATCTTCAATAAGATTGGGAAAAAACTTAATATTTTCATGATCTCTCCAATGTTTGTCACTTTTGGATCTTTAATTAAGGATTTGAAATGTAATCTTCCTACTCCTACTATCTTATTAAAAGTGTTTTACCTTAGTTCCATTAAGATGAAGGTTTATGCTTCTTATTATTAACATATTTATAGAATAAAGTCAATATTATTATCACCCTCATTTATCCAAATAGTCTTACCTTTTAGCTTTCTAGCCATCTATACATTATGTAAAAGGTCCTTTGCTTTACCCTCCAATTCCTTCTAAGTCTTGTAAAACAACAATAAACTAAAACAAACACATAAAACATGAAACTTAAATAATCAATCATCATATTTTTTTTTCCTCGAAAAAAGTCGTAATTTTATTTCATAAAAAGAAAAAATTGCATTCTGCACATGTAAAAGGATCATGAAGATCCCTACATTGTCACAAATTTACTGTCACATATTATCATCAAATCATCTGTCCCATACTGAACAAAAACAAAAAAACCAAATATACAAAACCATTCATACAGAATAGAGTACCAAATCCATGATTATCATGAAATCAATCCTTGCTAATGAATGAGCTGTTGAAGACTAGACGTCCTGTCCTCCACATCTAAGCTCTTCTCCAAAACTATATGATCCAGGCCTGCTTAATAAAAACGTTGTTCGACAGGTTTCAAGTCTGTAAAGTCTGGCCCACCCGGACAGAGTATGTTCGACGAGAGCCATTGCACAACATCCTCCACCTTCACAAAAACAAGGTCACGCAAGCCTTCATACTGCTGACCATACAACACGCATATAGATATAAACAAGAACTGTAACATAATAATAGAAGTAAAACCATCACTGCTCAATCAAAATCTGAACACTGGCTCAATTATGTGCCTCAAAACCATCATGAAACGGTCTGTGATAATAACTGAAGGAGCCCTCTGGTGATTGTATAGTAATCCTCCAAGTGCCAAATGCCAAATGCTGCTGCGTCACTTCTTTGGAAAGTTGATCAGCCATCACATTTCTCTCCCTGAAGACATGAGAGAATGTAATTTGATTAAAGGACTGCTTTAACCTGATCACCTCCTCCAGAATTGGTAAAAGAACCATCACATGACATTGTTTTATCTCCTTTGCCCAGTCGATAACTAACAAGGAGTCACCAAATATCTGTAATGATAGACATCCTTGTTCTAGTGCAAATAACATCAACAGCCTAAGAGACATAAGTTCAGCATAGTTATTAGACCCCCGCCCCAAACCAGCCACAATATGAAAATAATGAAACTCAGACTTGTAAAGGACGCCCCCTCCTCCACACAACGATTGATGGTCTTGTGAAGCACCATCAAAATAAGCCCACGGCCTGGATATGTCAATATGTTCCGCATGCACAGGTCGAATTTTAATCTTTTTTACAGGTTCCTTGAAATGCTGTAAAATTGCCACAGCTTGTGCCACTACGATCTCCAAAGGAACCCTGCAATCATGAAATATCATCTTATTTCTGGTGATCCATATACCCCAGGCGAAAATACAGGGGAAAGCCCGGATGGAAGAGGCCTTTTGTTCCGACCACCACAAATGGAATGCTTCAAGAACGCTCTCTCCCTGCCACCTTACATTGTAATCCAGATATTTGCAAATATCAGCCCATACAGCCTGGGAATACCGACAGTGAACAAATAGATGAGAAATGGTCTCCTCCGCATCCCTACATAAGGAACAGATCCCCGGACCCTGTAGAAAACGTTTTTGCAGTATGTCCCAGGTTGGAGCTTTATTTTCCAGAATAGCCCAGAAAAATAATTTTGCTTTACCCGGACACTTTAATTTCCACAGAATTTTCCACCACCACACCAAATCCCTGTTATGTGCTTCCACATTCAGCTGAATATATCCATATTTTGGGGAATATGATCCAGAGGGATGATGATCCCAGATTAGTTCATCAACCTTATTAGTCAGACGAATATTCGAATGTCTTAAAATTCGCAGAAAATCCTCCCAATCTCCCTGCAACTCATCAGGAATATCAAGACGCTGTGCCGAAATCCACCCTTGATGCCAGAGAGTAGATGATCCAGGATCCTCTACATCAGCCAGAAAATGACAGCCTCTAGCAGCCAAAATATTCCACAAAACCTCAGGAAGGACATGTGCTCCCCTACAGCCAACCCAAGGGTCCATCCCAATACGAATGAGTCGCCCATTGCCAATCCTCCACACTAATCCAGAACCTACCAAATTAAAATGATGCACCACCGTTTTCCAGACCACAGAGCAATTTGCCCTAGACTTGTTTCCCAGCCTTATCCATTCAAGAAGAGTGAGAGGGGCAATATATTTATGATATACCACTCTTGTCCAAAGACTTTGTGTATGAATAAGACGCCATGACACTTTGGCCCCCAATGCTTTTGCAAACAGAAATATATTCTTTAATCCCCATCCTCCCAGTGCTTTTGGAATAGCAATTTTTTCCCATCTGACCCAAACCAATGCTCTATTATCACTCTTACCCTTCCAAAGAAAGGCAAAACACAGCCTTCGGATCTGCTCCAAAACACCTTTGGGGATCCAAGCTAGAGACAACCAATAAACCGGTATAGCTTCCAGAACTGATTTAACCAATACCAGCCTTCCTACCCGAGAAAGCCATTTATGACTCCATCCATGAAGACGCTTTTCTAATTTTGCTAATAACCAGCGCCAATCAGCCTTCAAATAAGCATTCGGTTTCAAGTAAAAACCAAGATATTTTAAACCGTCATCAATATCCAATGTCATGTAAGGCAGTCTATTTCCCAATCTTTGTATCTCCTGCTCGGTTAAATTAGAGCATGTGATTGTAGATTTGTCAATGTTAACAACCATACCCGCTGCGACTTGCACTAAATTGAGACCTTCAACCACCTTATCAATATCCTGTCTCGTGCCATCACAAAATATCAATATGTCGTCAACAAAAAGAAGATGTGTAATATACAATACCTGTGTGATGGAGATGCCTCGAAAGGAGCCATCAGCTTTTGCATTCAGAATGAAACGACTGAGTACTTCAGCAATAAGGAGAAACAACAACGGAGAGAGGGGGCATCCCTGACGTAGACCCCTTCCTGCTTGGAAGAAAGGACTAGTAGAACCATTGATCAGTACAGCAAAGCTCACCGTAGTGATGCAGGCCATAATCTATCTTATAAATTCATAGCAGAACCCCAGGTGAGTTAGAAGCATCCGGAGATAGAACCAACTAACCTTATCATATGCTTTTGAGAGATCAATCTTAATCATGGCACCCTTCTGTTTCTGCACTTTCAGAGTGTGTAATCCTTCCTGTGCAACACCAATGGCCTCATGAATTTGATGGCTTTCCAAGAAACCAAATTTCCCACTAGATATATGCTGAGACAAAATATTCTTGAGTCTCTTTGCAATAACCTTAGAGATGATCTTATATATACAATTGCATAGAGGGATAGTTCTGAATTCTTCAAAACTGTCAGGCTTATCAATTTTTGGAATAAGAGCTATAAAAGTGGAGTTGAAGGGGCCATGAATAAACCCAGCCTTGCGCAATTCTTCAACCACACTCAATAATTCCTCCCCGAAGAAATCATAGAATCCTAAGAAGAATTCTATAGGCCATCCATCAGGCCCCGGGCTTTTATCTTTTTGAAAGGAATGCAATATCAGCAAGAGTTCAATCTGCGACACCTCCTCCATCAACAGCCTATTATCTTCCTCCCCCACAAAACGAGGGAAAAGCTGAGCCACCCGAAGAACCTCCGCAATGGAGGCCCCAGGTTGAGCAGTGAATAAATCTCCAAAATGTCTAACACCCAAAGCTGCCAATCCATCAAAGCTGGAGACCTGTTCCCCTTCGGCTGAAGTTAATTCCCAAATTGAGTTTGTGAATTTTCTCCCCTTAGCATATGCTTGAAAAAAATTTGAGTTCTCATCACCGCATTGAAGCCAAATCGCCCTACTTTTCATCCTCCACATCGCTTCTATCTCACAAAGAATCACATTCCTTCAATTTTCCCACTCCATCAGCTCACCTTTTTGCTGATCATCCATATAACCCATTCCCTGACTATTAAGAATCCTATCAATATTCAACTCAGCCTCCCACAGAGTCTGATCATCTTTCACCTTTTTTTCATGAGCCCAGGAAATAGTGACCTCTTTAATTCTCTTAAGATTATGATGAAAGTGAACTCCCGCATGCTCCTGAGAATCTGGTGGACGATGGACCCACTGATCCTATACCAGCTTAAGAAAATCCTCCTCCTTCAGCTAGCTAGGATTGAATTTGAACGGGCTTGGAGGTTTTTTCCTTCTACCTCTTAATTCCAGAAAAATGGGGCAGTGGTCAGAAATCCCACCTGACCCTACCCACTGCCTGACAACATCAACCCCTAGAACCAATACTTCGGCCACCAAAAATCTATCCAGTCTTTTAGCCACCCTTTGATCCCCTGCTCTCTTATTCCTCCAAGTTGGGGTTAACTTAGGAGATAGAATATCAAGAAGATCCTTCCTGGCAAAGGCATGAATGAAAAAATTTGCTAATGAATCCGTAACAGCTCGAGGCCCCCACACTTCAGAAGACCCCAGGGTAAGGTTGAAATCCCCACCCAAAACCACCTCCCTTCCTTTAAACAGATCCATACTTAACAAGGAGTCCTAGAATCCAACCCTATGTAAATATGGCCCGTAGATATTAAGAACCGTGAACATCCTACCAATCTTAGCATCCCAAACTTCCAAACCAACACCAGAAGGGATTCCCCACGAACTAGCACACCTGCAGCTCTTCACCTTCCACCCCGAGGCCAGCCCTCCAGAGCGTCCCCGAGCATCCACTCCAACAAAATTCCAGCCAGGAAGCAAAGATTCTAAAGACCGCACTACATCCTCACTACCACCCAATGTTTCTTGCAACAGTAAAATATCCGGTTGATTTAAATCCACCAACCTCCTTAGTGACGATTTTTTAATGGGACTCGCCAACCCACGACAGTTGAAGGACAAAATAATCATGTGGAACCCCCTTCCTAGGCTTTCACATCTCTAAGTGCCCACTCAATTGAAGATTTTTTGCCCATCACTACATCCACTTTAGCCCGATCTTGAGCTTTAGACAAGAATGATTTTCTACCCAGACCTTTCCCCCAAACACCATTAGCCAAGACAGAAAGTCCCTTCCCCCCCGATCCTTCTACAGAAATCTCCCTACTTCGAAGAGCATAACGTATACTTCGGCCCTCAGCTCTAGTAGAATAATTGGTTGAGACAATGGACGGCGTGTAAACACTATCCACTTCAGGCAACAGACATGGAGCTACCGAAACTTTAATGACTGGACTGGCCGAAGAACTCGCATATGAACCCCGTCGAATAATGGACGGCTCCTGTAGCTTTCTGGAGTTGGCCCGAGTTGTTGGAGTCAGAGTACACACTCACTCAGCAACTGGATCCGCACCCCCAGTAATCTCCATACCAATATGCACCAAAGGTGGCACATATACCTTTGATCCAATCATCCCACTGGTGTCAAATGGTACCACACAATCAGAGGTCACCCCCCCTTCAATAACCGGTTCACCACCTTCAGCCACCGTCTCCGTAGAAACCACCTTCAACATAGTATCTGCTCTTCCTACAGCAACTTCATCGCTCAATGGCTTACTAGCCCGAAAAAGTAAAGGGCAACTGGCTACCAAATGACCATGAACATGGCAATGATGGCACCTAAACGGCACCCCCACATAATCCAGAATTTGAACAAAGTCCCCATCCTTGGATTGAACATTTATCTCAGCAGAGAGCCCAAGCCGAAGGTCGATTTTAACCAGAATCTTAGCCACCGTGTACTTGCCAGTCTCATGAAAAGAATAATCCTAACAGACATATTCACCAAGATAATTCCCAATCTCGGCAAACCGAGTTTCATTCCACAAATTCATGGTGAACCCTGGAAGCTTCACCCACAGCGGTTCTTTATCAATTTTTTCCGTTTTTGAGTCGAAAAAGGGTGACCAGCTTTTCAGAACAATAGGGACGCCCAGCATTGACCAATGTCAACTTAACACTGCATCTACCTCCCCTTTATTTTTTAGAATGAAGGAAAACCATCGTTTTGTCAAAACCCGGATTTCAGGGGTTGATGACACCAAATGCTTCCACTGCTCAGCCACCCAACGCTGAAGGAAACCTCGACCAAACCTATTACCCCGAACATGACCAACCACAGCTGTAAGAGAGAAATCTTCCGCCTCCTCCATCGATACATCCACTCCCAGCACTAACTTATCCTTTCGCTTCCGATCTTTTACAGTCTTAGGGAGTTTTTTATGTAAGACAGCCTTCTCTGAACACCCTGTTCGAGGAACTTTCAGTGATTCTACTCCTAGTAAAATAACTCCACCTCCCAGGTAAACCGCAACTTGTCCACTGGAAAAAAGAGTCCTGGGACATTCCGGTCCTCCACAACCCTGTCCCAGGCCATAGCCCTGGAGAGCCTCCGAGCCAACCAAACTGCCAACCGAAAAGGAACCCAATCCAATACCTTGTTCCGCACACTGATCTTCTGAAGATAAGGCGAAGTTAGAGTAAAGCCCTTGTTGAGGTTGTAGATTCCGACTCAGAATGCCAGCTAAGTCTGGTCTGTCAGTATCCAAACCATCAATGGACCTAAGAGTCACCTCTAAACCCTCCAGCCCCATAGAAGCTACTGGAGAAGCTACCCTGACAGAAGTAGGTCGTTCAATGAAATGCCCGTCCAAGCCCAGCTCACCCTCGGGCCCAGAAAGGACCTCTGACCCCATTCCTGACATGTCAGGACCAGATAAAACTCCCGACCAAACCATCTCAGCATTAACATCACCACCAACAAAAATTTCTCCTTCAATAACCCCATCTGAGGTGTAATCCACCTCTTCCTCCATGCCACCCCAGACGGCCCCTCAAAAATGCCAGATCACCAAACAAGCAAAAATCTCCTCTGACAGGACAGAAACTCCACCAACAAAACTCCCACCAGAATCACCACACAAAACCACCAGAAACTACCCAGGAAGCAGCTGTAGCTCACCCTCACCAAGCAAACCAGTCAATGCACCCATGTCCTATGCTTGACAGACCAACAAGACCAACCATTGCCTGCAAAAAATCAAATCCACACCACGAACCCAATCTGGGGAATCTAGAGCCGAGAACAACCTGCAAATAAAATATCAAAGCAATCTTGGAACGAAAATCCTCAATTCCTTTGTCTCGATCTCTTCACCTTAAACCTCCAGCAGCCATATTAGAAACTCGCAAAGCACAAAGATCTACAGAAATATCAGAAGCAGAAAACGCCCAACTCCGAATTCAAAGAATCAAACAAGAAATTGCACCCAGGCAATAAAAAATCCACCACCGATTCAATACAGCTAGGGACAAAGGCCACCTAGCATGTAGTCATTGCCTGAACAATAGAAGAACCAAAACGATGGCACTACCACTGATTCTCTGAGCAATGATAAAGCTGAATAACTACACCAGGGTTTGCAAACTTCTTGGAGCGAAAAAACGATCCTCTTCCAAGCCCAATCATCATATTGTTAAAAACCAATGGATTTTTTTTTATAATTAGAAAAACAATTTCTAAACACTAAATGTGTGTTATTTTATTATACACCCCACACAATTATATCATATAAAAACTTTGAAAAAGTTGAATACAAAATATTAATCTTTTACAAATCAAATACTAGTATAGAAACTCATTGTGTTGTTATTTGTACAACATCAGGAGTCATTCTCCGGACTTGTGAGTAATATCAAGTTGTGTGTATCCTCATCTGATTGAGGTGGTGATGTTGTATTATAAAGCTTGTGAGTAATATTAAGTTGAGTCTTTTGAGTAATATCAAGACTAGACTTGTGAGTAATATCAAGTCCTACAAATATCCCCACTGTTTTGAGGTGGAATCCTTTACTTGGTAAAGTGGTTATACTATGTGATGTATTACTAGTCATGGTCACTGAGTGCTATAAGTATCCTTTAGGGATTCGGTACCCCTAGAGCAATATACTTTAGCATATGACTATATGGCCCGGGGCAATATGCATGATCATCGGTATGGAATAATTCTTCTAAGTATGATATGATAAGATGGATAAATAATTAATACACATATGGACCATGCAGTATTTAATTAACGACAATAAGATAAAGAATAGAGAAATAAAGAGAATTTGAATTGACTATGTATGCCTCAAGTGAACTTGAATTATCCAGGCCTCGATTAAGCCTAAGTTGTAAATAAAGAATGTGTCAGTTGAAGAAGGAACATCTTCATAATTCATGCAAAGTTTTTGTGCATGGGTGACACTGATTGTGAAGTACCAAAGACTTTCAGTTAGTCTCCTAACATTCATTTGAAGATTAAGTTCAGTTAATTCAGTTCACATTTAGTTCATTCAGTTCACATTTAGTTCATTCAATTCACATTCATTTCAAGAAGATCACATTCAATTCAAGTCAATTAGCATCCCATTAAAGCTAAATATAGAAGGAGGGTGCATATCTTGTGAATGCAAGAGTAACCGAAGTGTTAATTTGACATTGGAGATTAGGAGGGCACTAATGATTGCATGAAGAGGAGTTCTAGTACATGCTACTCCTAGTGAATGCACCATATATGATCTAAGTGTGTTTACTGAGCCTCAAATCCGCCCCCTTCTGCATGCTAGGTGTTTTGGCTTATTATTAATATGCAAGGCATATGGCAAGTTCAATACACAGTTGCATACAGTTGTTTTTGCAGGGTTTCTTTGGATCTCTCGTCTCTTCTGTTATGGTGATATCTCTTATCGGGAAATATCTTGATGTGTTGTAAATCATTCTTTGCAAATCTATATTTTATACTCAAATAATTGTTGGGTTTTTCATCCTCCATGTTTGGAGGGTTTTCCCAAGGTATATCTTGTCTCTTATGGTTGATTATCTTATGCGACTTATTTATTCTTGAGATCCATCTACTGTTGATATAAAGATTCATATGTGGCTTATTTAAAGATTCAGAGATGGATGATATAAAGTTAATTATGTAGACGATATAAATTTTGTTATGTGGTTGATTTTAAGTTTCATAAAGTGTTGAAATTGTTTGATAAAAGTTTTAAAGTTCAAGCAACCCTGATTTTGCTCAAACTTTCACATGGTATCAGAGCATCGGGCATGAAAGAGCTTAGTTTTGTGCAACAAGCTAGGCCTTCATAGATCCTGAAAAATTGATCAAAATATTGCAGCCATGACATCGATCTTCATTCGACCAAAATACTTCCTTGAAGGTACTTCCAACTTCAACACATGGAAGGCAAGAGTGTTGAACATTCTCAAGGAGCATGATCTTGATTCTTTCGTGACTTCAGTGGTATAGGAGCCAACCACTAATTCAACAAGATTAAATTACAAGAAGAAACAAGAAAAGGAAAATAGGATCATATATGACTCTATGAAGGACAATCTCATGTCAGTGATCACATCATTGAAGATGAAAAAAGAGTGTTTTGACACACTCATGAATCTTTATGAGAAGAAGGGCCCTACTAAAAAGAGGGATTTGAAGAACAAGTTGCACAACCTAAAGATGGAGAAATATGAGTCTATAGGATCCTTCTTTTCAAATATTTCACAAGTAAGAGATCAACTAGCAAGGATCGGTGTGGTAACGGATGAAGATGACCTTCTTTAAACCACCATCGATGGGCTCCCTTCCTCATGGGAGACTTTCTTAGCAATAGTAAATGGAAGAGAAGAGAAACACAACTTCGAGATATTATGGCAAGATTGCATTCATTAATAAGGGTGAATCCTAAGCAAAACATCATGCACTAAAGAAGAGAATCTTTCCCTCGCAACAAGAATGAAGAAAGGGAGGAAGTCATTCGCTCCCAAGAAATTCTTCCATGCAAAGAAGAAAGAGTTAACTAAGAAATTTTATAAATCAAAAGCTAGATGCTTTTACTGTGGGAAGAAAGGACACTTTGCAATAGAGAGTGTGAGAATTGATTCATAGTAGGATATAGGATCCAAGGGGATTCTCACAATTCGATATTACACACAACTATGCACAAAAACAACAGAAAGAGTGAAATTAACACATACAAATGTAGTCAATAACAAAATTTATTATGACTTACCAATAAGTAAATATGTCTGGATCAGGTTTATATTACATTAGGGAGAAATATTTAGCCTTTGGAGGTAATATAGATGCATACATGTGTTAGGCTAGGATTTGACCTCAAAACCCCCTTAGGTAGACCAATGAGCTCCCACACCATCCCAAATGGTCACGAATTATTGTGTGGACATGGTTGGAGAATAATGAGACATAAATGAGGGCATGATAGGCATGGGTGAGCACGTGGGTGAGTGGGATTGGCTCTAGGAAGCAATAAATTCCCATGGAGAGCCAAAAACCACCAAATACATGCACTAACGCCTATGGTCAAACAGTTTCCCTCATTTAAGGGATGGGGAGCCCACCAAGGTCTGATATATCATTAATGAGGGTGCATCAATAGTCAAAATAATCAAAAGGGTGTGCATGGGTGCAATTATGAGTCCAAAACACCCAATAGACCAAGGTTGACCAATATAACCTAGTTTTGGACCATATAACATAACAAAAGACTAATGAAAATGTACCCTAGGTGTATGATCATGGTACTAAGGTGGATTAATTCCCTAACACCCCCCCTTAATCCTGACTTAGTACATCTTATACCATATTATTAAGGACTTGGAAACTAAGGCTCAAGTCACCTGATACAAAAAGTTATTTGCCGATATAACCAATGTACGGAGGAAAACCTCATGGGAACAAAACCTCCCCTCTAAAATGTACATTGAGAAAAATATGAAAGTGAATATCATCCATCACCATGTGTCACCCACTCTAAGAAGGGATATCATATAGGTGAATGTCTTATCTGTGAAGCTCTTTGTGAAGATGTCAGCAGTTTGCTATGCGAATGGGCAATACTACAAGGATATCACTTGTTCATACACCAAGCTCCTGATGTAGTGCATGTGTATCTCAATGTGTTTGGTCCTCTGTCTCTGCATTGGATCAATGGAAATCTTGCTTTCACTTTGATTATCACACCAAATGACTATGGGTGAATCAAATGCAAATCCAATTTCCCCAAGAATACCTTGCAAGCACACACATTGTGTAGTTGCGTTCATTGCTCCTATGTACTCAGCCTCAGCTGAAGAGAGGGATATGGTGTGTTGTTTCTTGCTTGGCCAGCATATAGGACCATGTGCAAGAATGAATCCATAAACCAAAGTGGAATTTATGTCAATGGAATCTCCAACCCAATCAGAATCAGTAAATCCAACTAGTTCTAGTGGAGAACCAACAGTATAGTGTACCCTGAAGTGTTTGGTTCCTTGCACATAATTCAATATTATTTTTGTAGCCTTCCAATGGATCTCATGAGGCTCCTGCATATATCTAGAAACATCACCTACATCATATTCCAAATCAGGTCGAGAGTGTGTAAGATACAACAAACTCCCAACTAGTTGTCTGTACAACGAGTTGTCCACCAATGGAAATGCACCAAAATCACCTAGTTTTATTCATGAGAGGAATGTGCACTTGGTAGCCTTGCATTCAGAAATTTTTAACTTCAATAACAGGTCTACATCATACTTTGGTTGGCTTACCTTGATCCCTACTTCAGATTGCTCAATCTCTAATCCAAGAAATTGTCTCAACAATCCAAGGTCAGTCATGGAGAATTCATTGTGCAAAGAAGACTTAATTGATCCAAGTTCTTTAGTGCAGCCACCTATAAACAAAAGGTCATCAACATACAGTACTATTACCTAAAATAAATCACCAACATGCTGAAAATACACATTAGGATCAGATCTACATCTTTCAAATCCAATCGATAGCAGAAAATTTTCCATCTTGGCATACCAAGCCATGGGGGCTTGCTTGAGGCGATAGATAGACTTCTTTAACCTGCATACAAGTGAAGGATCATGAATGAAACCTTCAAGATGCTGCATATAGATATCCTCATGAAGGTCACCATGAATAAAATCACTCTTCACATCCATGTGGTGAACCTCCCAGCGCTTAGATGCAACAATGCCTAAAACTAGCCCGATAGAGTCCATCTTTGCAACCGGTGCAAATGTCTCTGTATAGTCCACTCATTGGACTTGAGAGAAGCCTTTGGAAACAAACCTGGCCTTATATTTGATATCAAAGCCATCAAAATCCACTTTGGTCCTATCGACCCACTTGCATTGCACTAGTTTCCTCTTGGAGGGCAACGAAACCAATTCCAAAGTCTCATTGTCTTGCAATGACTTGAAATCTTCTTGCATGGTTGTTTGCCATATTGGGTCAAGTGATGCTTCCTGATATGTATTAGGATCATATCCAACCATATTGAATCACCTCTCATAAATATTCAATTCACAAGTAGAGAAGGCAATGTGAAATGGAGATCTAGTCTTTCTAGAGTCTAGAGGATCTCCAATAAGATCCCTAACTGCTTCAATGGTTTTTTATCATCCCACTTAGGCCAAATGGGTGAGTCATGATCTGAACGCATGTCATAATCATCATCATCAATATGAAAAAAAATGAAGTATCATCACTTACATCATCATGGAGTGGAGGATTTGAGCATTCCCCTTGAGCTAGTTCGATCTCCTGCATGGGCTCTTCTTCTAACTGTACACTCCTTTCAATGAATATTTTCTGAGATGAGGGATCAAAGAGCTTGTAGACCTTTTCATATTCAGCATAACCAAACATAATGGACTCCTTGGTCTGAGGTCACGAGGCCTTTCTCTTCTCGGGAGGAATCCTAGCCCAAGCCTTTGAGCCAAAAACCCTAAAATGAGAAACACTGGGCTTGTGACCACTCCAAGCCTCATATGGAGTTTTTCCATCCAATGCTTTGTGTGGAGCTCTGTTTTGGAAATATGTAGCATAGTTGATAGCTTCATACCATATCTCAGGATGTAAATCCTTTGCTTACACCATACAGGTTTCCATCTCCTTGAGAGTCGTGTTCTTATGCTTTGCAACACCATTTTGTTGTGGTGTGTAGAGCACAAAATGCTGCATTTGGATGCCACATTCTTCACAAAGCTGCTGAAAATTCTTATTGACATAATCCTTACCCTTGTCAGTCCTAAGAACCTTTATCTTGTTCCCACATGCATTCTCAACTAAGGCTTTGTACACTTTGAGGGTCTCAAAAACCTCAGATTTTAGCTTGAGAAAATACACCTAGCAGTACCTTAAGAAATCATCTATGAAGGTCAACACATACCTTTAATTCCCATATGAGGGTGTAGGAAGAGGCCTTATGAGTTTTGAATGGATCAGATATAGCACTTGGACAACCCTCCTTTCCTTTCCTTTCTCATATCTGCGCTCAGCGTGCTTTCCCACTAAACACCCTTTGCATGTGCCATTGGAAAACTTGATGGTTCCATTGGAAAACTTGATGGTAGGAATCCCTTTAACCATGATTTCCTTGATTAGTGCTTGGAGGTACTTGTATTTGAGATGGCCATATCTCTCATGCCACAACTTGCTTGCCTCATTGGCATGTGACATGAGCGCATTCCCTTGTGAGTATGAAAGGAAGTGAGAGAATTTGTACATTCTCGAATCATGGTCAGTAAAACCCACTACCACAACTTGGCCTACAGATACTTCTGAGATCTCCACAACATTTTTAGTAAATGTTACTCTATTGGTTGTACCAGTGTGTGTCATTTGATAGACAGAGAGTAGGTTCGCTGCTATATCAGGCACAAACAACACATTGTTGAAGTACCCATCTTCAAGCTCAATCGTTCCAATCCCTTTGGATTGGATTTATGAATCATCACCCATAAGAATGGATGGACCATTGTAAGGATGCAGGGAAAAGAAGGAATCATTCATGGAGGCCATGTTCCTGGAGGCACCTAAATCTATGATGAAGGAAGAAGAGCTTTAAGATCCAACAACCAAAGCATGTCACCTTTCTTTATTGTCTGAGCTTGAACCTCCCTCTTTCTTCCTTGTGCCTTTTGGAAGTGGGATGTTGTTCTTCTCAAGCAGTTGCGCTATCATGTTAATGGTTTTCTTCATGCAAGCACTCTCTGGGTGCCACCCCTTGTGACAATAAGTGCATTTTTTCTTCTCTTGCTTCTTCTTGTCCTTATCCTTGCTAGGATTCGAAACCCCATTTGAAGATTTGGGCTTCTCCTACTTCTTCTTCTCTTGTTGCTTCGAATATTTGAATATCTTATTGCCTTTGGATGGATTCGAAACTCCTATAGCAAGGGCTTAATCCTTACCAGATTTGATGGTACCCATTTGCACCAGCTTGTCTTGTTCTTGAGTCAATGATTCCATGAATTCTACCAATGATAGCACCCTCCAATTTCGAGTCATGAGTTTACTAGAGTGGAATGTTGACACAAACATTGAATACTATGGCTCTAGCTTCGAAAGTATGGACAAGATCAGTTTCTCCTCTTTCTTTTCAATTCCACATTGTTTATGCTGAAGCACCAACGATTCAAACTTGGTGAAGAAGTCCTGGCTCGTCACAAAGTGAGTTGGGATCAATGAGATCAACTCATTTTCGAGCTGGTGGCCTCTCATTTCATCAGTCTTCCCAAACAATGACTCTATCTTGAGACATACTTCGTTGGGTGTTGTCAGATTGTCTACATTGAAGAGAAGGTCTCTCAAAATGCTAAGACAAAGCATCCCACATGCCTCATCAAGTCTGTTGAAGTACTTCGATTTTTCCACAACAGAGTTGGGCTCGATCTCAGTCCCCATGGTGACTCTAAACATGTCTTTCGACCTCAGTTGGATCACCATTTCAGCCTTCCATTTGAAATAGTTGAATGGAGTAAGCAATACATGAGTCTGCTCCATTTATGCTTGCGCATTGAGTGACAGAAACATTGGTTGTACCTGCAATGCAAACACTCAATTTTTTTTGGAAAATGCCCTAAACAACAACTCAAATGCTATGGTTTTGATTTGCAGCTCCAAAGAGCTCTAATACCATGTGAGCATTGATTCACAGTAGGATATAGGAGCCAAGTGGATTCTCACAATTCGATATTACATACAATTATGCACAAAAATAGTAGAAATAGTGAAATTAACACATACATATGTAGTCAATAACATATTTTATTATGACTATCCAACATGTAAATATTTATGGATCAGGTTTATATTATATTAGGGAGAAATCATTGGCCTTTGGAGGCAATCTGGATGCATACATGTGTCAGGCTAGGATTTTACCTCAAAACCCCCCTAGGGTGACCAATGAGCTCCCAAACCATTCCAAACGGTTACGAATACCTATCTGGATGTGGCTGGAGCATGCTAGGACATAAATGAATGCATGTTAGTCATGGTTGAGCACATGGGTGAGTGGGAGTGGCTCTAGGCAACAATACATTCCCAAGGAGAGCCAAAAACCACCAAATACATGCACTGGCACCTATGGTCAAACAATTCCCCTTATTTAAGGGATGGAAAGCACACCAAGGTCTAATATTTCATTAATGAGGATGCATCAACAGTCATAATGATCAAAAGAGAGCGCATGGGTGCAATTATGAGTCCAAAACACCCAATAGACCAAGGTTGACCAATATAACCTACTTTTGGACCATATAACATAGAAAAAGACTAATGAAAATGTATCCTAGGCATATGATCATGGTACTAAGGTGGATACTACTCTAACGGAGTGCAATAAAAAGAAAAACAATGAAGGAGGGTTTCATGCTTCTACCACCATATAAGAAAAGAACGCACCTGAACAAAAAGAGACAATAAGGGAGTATTATCTTATGTCTTCTTTGTTTGGATCTATCATCACGGGTGAATATACATGGATGATTGACAGTGGTGCATCCAAGCACATGTTAGGATTCAAGGGCACAATCTCCAACATAAAATAAAAGAAATTTTCATGCATGGTTGAGTTAGGGGATAACTCTACATTTCAATCCAAGGTGTTGGATCTACATCCTTCCAGCTGAGTTCAGGAGATGTGTTGCATATAGAGGACATTCTTTACATCCCAAGTCTAAAGAAGAAACTTCTTTCAATGTCGGTTCTTGAAGATAAAGGTTTCTGAGTTATCTTCATGGAGAATCAAGCGTACTTATGGTCGAAGAACTAGAACATTAATTATGTTGTTGTTATTGGAGTTTAAGAGGAGGACTTTATAAGGCATGAGGAAAGTATATTTAAGCCATGGTACATCACATTATCATCCCATGTGAGCTTTGGCATAGGAATCTTGGTCACCTCCACTTCAGAGAACTACACAGTTTACAACGAATGGTAAAAAGGATGCCTAGTTTTAATAATGAGCATGATTGTGTATGCTGGGGATGTGCTTTAGGAAATAATGTTAAGAAGAAGTTTCTTAACAACCATACAAGATCTAAAGGGATCTTACATTTAGTGCACTCTGATGTATGTGGTCCCATGTCATCTCCTTCCCTTAGTGGATATCTCTACTATATATTATTCATTGATGATTTCTCTTGTAAAGCTTGGATTTATTTTGTGAAAGACAAGAGTGAAACTTTTAGTAGGTTGCAATAGTATAAAGCATTAGTAGAGAATAAAAGAAGTAGGCACATATGTGCTTTAAGTTCCGACAATGGAGGAGAGTTTTATTCAAATTCTTTTAATGAGTTTTGTAGTGATGCATGGATTTGTAGACAATTAACAGTTCCTTACAACCCCCAACATAATGGGGTTGTAGAGAAAGAGTATAACTATTTGTGAGGCTGGTAAATCCATGCTACATGATCAAGATCCATCTGCTTCCTTATGGGAAGAAGCTACTGGTACAATAGTGTACGCTCATAATAGAAGTCTGCATACCATACTTGAAGAGAAAACACCTAAAGAGGTGTTCACTGGTGAAAAGCTAGACATTTCACACTTGAGGATTTTTGGGTGTCCAGTATATATTCACATACCAAAAGAAAAGAGAACCAAGATGGAACCTTCAGGTAAGAAGGGAACTTTTGTGGGCTATAGTGAGACCTCAAAAGCATTAAGAATATACGTACCTGGTGAGAGACATATTGAGGTTAGTTGATATGTGACTTTCGATGAGGAAGTTGCTTTCAAGAGATCGAAATAAATTACATATGATACAGAGAACGAGGAGCATAAAACTCCTATATCAAAAAACCTTGATCATGATGTTTCCCCTTCTGATCTTCAGAGGGAGAACCCTGGAGAGCATTCTGAGTTACCTTTCATTGATGAACCGATTGACCTAATTGAGGAACCTCTTGCAAAGAGGAGGGATGCATGGTGTCAATATGCACTGAAAGATGTTGAGAAGCATGGAGCACCAATGGGATCTACCAGAGAGCGAAAGCAACCTGACAGGTATGTTGGATATGTTGCATTGATGAGTAACATATGTGACTCAGAGCCTTCATCATATGAAGAAGTTGTAGAGAAACAAGTGTGGAAAGATGCTATGATGAAGGAGTATCGGTCAATACTAAAGAAGGATGTTTATTAAATTGTTCCCAAACCTGAGAAAAAGTCAATTTTTACTTCTATATGGATTTATAAGATATAACATGCTGCAGATGGCAGAGTTGACAAATACAAAGCCAAATTTGTTGCCTGAGGTTTCTCTCGAAAAAGGGTATTGATTCTAAGGAGACTTTTGCTCCCGTGGCTAGATATACCACAATTAGATCTATTATTTCGCTTGCATCAATATTAGGCTAGAAAAAGCTTTGCAAGATGGAAGTGAGTGAAGACTGTCTTCCTCAATTGTGAGGTTGAGGAAGAGGTTTACATTGAATATCCTAAGGGATTTGTGATTCATGTGAAGGAGTCGTGTGTGTGCAAGTTAAAGAAAGTATTATATGGGTTAAAGTAAGCTCCCCGAGCTTGGTATGCCAAAATAGATAGCTACCTTTAGAAATTGGGTTTCTCGAAGAGTCAAGCAAATTCAAACTTGTACTTCAAAGCATTGGAGAACCAACCCTTGATACTGGTTTTGTACGTGGATGATATATTCCTCACAGGAGAGGAAAGATTGATTGTTGAGTGTAAGAGGGAGCTTACCTCAAAATTTGAGATGAAAGACTTAAGTTTGATGCACTACTTCCTACGCCTGGAGATTTGGCAGAGGAATTATGAGATATTTATATCTCAAGGGAAGTACATTGTGGACATATTACACATATTTGACATGGTGGATTGTAAATCCATGAGTACTCCAATGGTTTCCAACTTGAGGAAACTTCATGTGACTGGATCGGATCCCGTAGACCCCACTCTATACAGACAGTTGATTGGCTCGTTGATGTACCTGATACACTTGAGGCCATATATTTGCTATGCAATTAGCATTTTGAGTCAGTTCATGGCAGATCTGAGACATAGGCAATAGGTTGTAGCAAAGCATGTTTTAAGGTACCTCCGTAGTATGATTGCTTATGGACTCAGGTATGCCTCTATTGGAAGGTTATTATTACTTGGTTATACCGACTCTAATTGGGGTGGCAACATTGTTGATCGGAAGAGCATTTCTGGGAACTGTTTTAGATTAGGTTATGCTATGATTAATTTCTTGGTCTAGTAGAAAGAAAGGCTCAGTTGCCTAGAGTACTGTTGAAGATGAGTACATTGTTGCTAGTAAAGCTTGTAGAGAAGTAGTGTGGTTGAGAAAGTTATTTGGAGGATTGTTCGGTGAAAAGATTGAGCCTACAGTGATTAGGTGTGACAACTAAAGTTGTATAAATCTTTCCAAAAATCCAGCTTTTCATGACAAATCGAAACACATAGAAATGAAGTATCACTTCATTTCAGACATGGTCCATAAATGCATTGTAAAACTTCAATACCTAGCTACTAATGAGCAGATTGTAGATGTATTGAAAAAGCCTCTATTTGTGACGAACTTCAAATACTTCTGAGATAAGATTGGTATGGCATAGAATGTCTCCCTCCCTGAGAGGGAGTATTGATTGTACAACATAAGGGGTCATTCTGCAAACTTGTGAGTAATATCAAATCAGAATTGTGAGTCATATCAAGTCCTATGTATCCTCATTTGATTGAGGTGGTGATGTTGTATTGTAAATCTTGTGAGTAATATCAAGCTGAGTCTTGTGAGTAATATCAAGACTAGACTTGTGAGTGATATCAAGTCTGTGAAACTTGTGTGTAATATCAAGTTTGTCTTGTGAGTAATATCAAGACAATAGACTTGTGAGTAATATCAAGTCCTACAAATATCCTCATTGTTTTGTGGTGGCATCCTTTACTTGGTAAAGTGGTTATACTCATGGTCATTACTAGTCATGGTCACAGAGTGCTATAAGCCTCCTTTAAGGATTAGCTACCCCTCGAGTGATATACTTTAGTACATGACTATATGGCCCGAGGTAATATGCATGATCATCAGTATGGAATAATTCTTCTGAGTATGATATGATAAGATGGATAAATAATTAATACACATATGGACCATGCAACATTTAATTAATGATAATGAGATAAAGCATAGAGAAAGAAAGAGAATTTAAATTGTTTATGTATGCCTCAAGTGAACTCAAATTATGAAGACCTTAGTTAAGCCTAAGTTGTAAATAAAGAATGTGTGAGTTAAAGAAGGAACATCTCCTTAATTCATGCAAAGTGTTTGTGCATGGGTGACATTGATTGTGAAGTACCAAAGACTATCAGTTAGTCTCCTAACATTCATTTGAAGATTAAGTTCTATTCAGTCACTTCAGATTCTGTTCACATTTAGTTCACATTCAATTCACATTCTTATTAGCCACGTAAAATAATCAACCATGTCTCTTATGGTTGATTATTTTATGTGGCTGATTTATTCTTGAGATTCATATATTGCTGATATAGAGATTCATATGTGGTTGAAATAAATATTCATAAATAAGTGACATAAAGTTGATTATGTTGCTGATATAAAGTTTCATAAAGTGCTAAAATTGTTTGATAAAAGTTTTAAAGTTCAAGCAGCCCTGATTTTGCTCAAACCTTCACACGTGCTTGATAGATTCAAGTTTAAGATGGTTTTATGTTATTTTTATTTTTATTTCTATTCTATCCATTGATATAGATTTTTAAAATTATTTTTATTTGGTTTTATTTTTTTTTCTTTTATTTTAATTTAATTGGTTTTAATGTTTACCTAGACAACACACCATGGCATACAAGAAGAGGGAAAAATGCTTTTTCTTTCTTCTTTCATAGTAAACTTTTGCGACTATATGGACCGTCTTTTATGGGCATAAACATATATACGCATGACAACTTATATAGACATATAAGATCTTTTAAGAAGGACAATATACGTATTATATATAGGTTTTACAAAGAACTTTTTATACCTGCCACAGCAGGTATATAGTAATCGTTGCTAGTCAACCACCTTTGACCTTCTATTAGTTTGCTGCCAACAAAAAATTAAAATCAGTTTTCCAAAGTTNTTTATCCCTGCCACAGCAGGTATATAGTAATCGTTGCTAGTCAACCACCTTTGACCTTCTATTAGTTTGCTGCCAACAAAAAATTAAAATCAGTTTTCCAAAGTTAAACTTTACAGCTTGCAAAAAAATATTTTAAATTTTAATAAAAATATTTGTATTTGCTATTTTGTGAATTTCTAATTGGCCAATCAGGAGTGATGCCATTCTTGGAGTTTGGTATTTGGTTTTCACTTGACACATGGCAATGATGACATCCGCATTTATTTAATTATTATGTTATCTGCATTTTAACATTTTAGCCTTATTACACCTCATGCGAACTGACCATAACTTCTGACGTTCACTAGACTCTGTTTTATTCTGGTGATGTTAGATTGATATATATACAAATGCTTTCTCTAGTTTTTGGCGTTTGCAGGTGTCCCACTGTTGCCCAGTTTGATATGCAAGTGGATGCCAATATGACTAGTGTTATGGGGCGAGAACTAGAAGCTCCGAGGCTTAGGCTCAGGAATAGAGCAAATAGAGATGAACTGGTTGATCCAGACAGGAGGGATCCAAGGTGGGACCTTAGAAACAGACATTACGGTCGGAGAAAGACAGAATGGAAAACGAAGCGTCTTCGGATCCGTCCAAAGACGTCGACCGATGTTGTTTTGCGTCAATCCAGCGAGGTACCTGCTCAAGCTTCACTGCATAATCTCCATCTCCGTCGTTGCCCGTTGGAGAACCACCCCGCGTATTACCCGTACTGGTGCCGGCACCGGTGCCGCTTCTATACATTTTATTCAAATTTTCACCGGTCGGCCTTCAGTTCGATTCTATTCTGCCTACAACCTAATTCCTAGGAGAGATCAAAAATAGTCTGAATTATGTGCATTCCTGTGGATAAATGCAAATTATGAACCCTCTCCTCCTATGCGGTGTGATTATCAAGGATCTGAATACGAATATAAAGGCTTTGCCTTTTGCCCCTTTCCCTTCGATCGATCCTGGTTTGCTCGAAATTTTTTATTTCTTCCTCTTCGCTCCTTCCTGAAACGAAACCCTCTCTCCCACTGATGGTAAGTCTTGTCTGTAACAGTTGGAACACTCTGTCTCTCTTTTACCTGGATATCACACTACTACGGGAGCAGAATATCCGGTAGTGGCGTCCGTTGACGGAAATTACTTTCAGCGTTTACCACCCTCTTGCTGTGCAGTTGAACAGCGTCTCACCGCTTCCAGCTTCCCTGCAAGGAGGTATCTGTCACTTAGACCGATATAGCGTGGATTCATATGGCTTGTTTTTTTTTTTTTTTAAATTTAACTAAGAAAGGGCCGTTATCAATTCTGACGTGTATTTTCCAGGCATTGTGATGTAAATATTCTAAGTTCGTGTGGATTACCCGCTGGAACGGTCGTGGACACAACGATTGTCCATCGCTGGCAATTTGATTTCTATCTGTGCAGCCATTACGGGCTTGCTGGTACATTACCATGTTCTGATGGACGAGAATAAGTTCACTTCTGACGAGCTCCAAAGGCTGATCTACAATCTTTGCTACACCTTTGCAAGAAGTACAAGGCCCGTGTCACTGGTTCCCCCAGTGTATTATGCAGATCTTGCAGCCTATCGAGGTCGATGTTACCTTCATGGCCGGTTAACCGCTCGTAATGAGTGTCGGGAGCTTCCAAGAGTTCAGGCGCCGGTTAACCAGAGCATGTTCTTTTGCTGATATGGATTATGGCAGCTGGTTTCCACTGATTTTGTTTCATTTCATTTGTATCAAGTGGCTGGGATTTGTCTAAAAGTGTTTGGGTTTGGGAAATCGTGGATGCCTAGCCTTCTCATTATCGTTATTCTCTGTTCTAAAATAATCTGACAAATCGTGTAGAGCTTCCTCCCATTACCATTATGGTCTCTGTTATAAAATACGCTTATCTTTTCTATTTGGAACAAATTATATTTTTATATCTAAAAGTTTATATATATATATATATATATATATATATATGTATAAGTAATAACCACACTACATTCACCTATCTTTTCTATTGGTTATCAAATTATATTTTTATATCTTGAAGTTTATAATGGTATATAAAAGTAAATTCACTTATCTTTTGTATTGGTTATCAAATTATATTTTTATATTTTAAAATTTATAATGGTATATAAAAGTAATAATTATTGTATCTAATTAAGCCAATAAACTTAAAATTAGACATAAAAATAATCAATAAACATATTAAATTTTATATTATGTTTTTATATTTTACCATGAATAAAAAATTGTTAATCCATATCAAATTTTGATTAAAATTAGACATAAAACAATTAATAAATATATCAAATTCTATATTATGTTTTTATATCTTATTATGAATAAAAAATTGTTATATAAAAGTAATAATCATTGTATCTAATTAAGCCAATAAATTTAAAATTAGACATAAAAACAATTAATAAATATATCAAATTTTATATTATATTTTTATATCTTACTATGAATAAAAAATTGTTAATACATATAAATTTTGATTAAAATTAAACTTAAAAACAATTAATAAACATATCAAATTTTATATTATGCTTTTATATCTTATGAATAAAAAATTGTTAATACATATCAAATTTTAATTACAAAACCAATAGATTCAATGGTAAATATTAAAAAAATTTATGTATAGAATCTAGCCATATGGACCTTTAATATGAATCTATCGGTATGGAACTTTAATATATATCATGTTTAGAATCTATGAGTATGCAACTTTAATATATATCATATTTAGAAGTTACGTGAATTTTTTTGTTCGTTTATATGTAAATTTTTCAATGTTTTTTCAATTTTGTAATAATTTTTTATTAATGTGTTTAATATATATCATATTTAAAAGTC
>LPNX010477715.1:112734-123634 GCA_001517045.1 Pseudotsuga menziesii
TTGCCGCCGCAAGTATATAGTAATCGGTTGCTAGTCAACTGAACCTTTGACCTTCTATTAGTTGCCGCCACCAAAAAATTAAAATCTGTTTTCTAAAGTTAAACTTTAGAGCTTGCAAAAAAATATTTTAAATTTTAATAAAAATATTTGTATTTGCTATTTTGTAAACTTCTAATTGGCCAATCAGAAATGATGTCATTCTTGGAGTTTGGTGACATTAGCATTTAGTATGGGTCAATTAATCCACCTCCTCATTAATTAGGCAAGTGTTTTTATTTTAAAGTTTTTTTATAAAAGTCATTTAAAATTTAAATACTAAATTGGATATTATAAAAAAAAAAATTCTAAATTTTGAGAAAATAATTAGTTTATATTTCTTAGTAATTAATTTTTTTTGTTGTTTTACATAGTATAATATTAAATGTGAAAAATAATTTTAAAAGTTAAAGATTCAATAATAGTTTTGCATTATGGTTTTTAGTATTATAATGCTTATTTATTAATTTTTAGATTTCATGAAGTAACATACTTCACGACATCCATAATGTATATTTGGGAGCGAGGAGCTTCGAGGAACTGGAGCGACGGAATTTATATGGGGGTTCACTATGATTATGTATTAACAGAACTCTTGTATTGCTGTTTGTTTTTTATCTGATGCTGGGAGGGTCCTGCTATGTGTGGCGTTGATCTATGTTTTATTACTTTCTGGATATTTGGAAGTATTTCGATGCAGGAGCTGTATTTTATTTGTCTCCTATTTGCTGCGTCTGGTTTTAACTCTCCGGTCCATATGAAGTTGGCTGCATTGGATTCACGGTTTTATTTTATGATCTGGTGATTATTTATGTCATCACTGGCATCCTTATACTGAATCTGAACTTCATTGGTCAGGGCCTGCTTTTGATGCTTTGGTATTTGAGGTTTGGCTGTCAGGCTGGACATATCGCATCTAGATTCTTCTCTGTTTAGGCTGGGGGCTTATGATGTGTTGCGTAGTTGTGAGGTTCCTTTCCCTGCGCTACTGTGCTTTCTGGTAATCATTGATGGGTCTCGGGGGTGCGTGGTGTTTCTATTCATGGTAGCCACCATTGCTCCGCTCAGTGGTTTTCTTCTTACTACTTGGTTTTTTCATCCCCCCATATTTGAATTTATCATTTATGTGGTTGGGCTTGGTTAGTGGTCCATCTTTATTGTTTCTGGGTGGCATTGATCTTTTTACCATCTGCATTACGGGCGGGAGTTATTATCTACTATCGACGTCCAATCTATTGGTTATTTTTGCATGCGCTGGGGAGTTAGTGTTTCGCTACGTCAGATCTTTCTGATAGGTGGCACTCTCTGCTTTTGGCTTGGCTGGTGGCTCGTATTTTCACTTATGTAGTGGGTGCGCATTTATTTTGTTCGCACCTTGTTATTGATGATGGGGACAGGTGGTGAGTTTTTAGCTCTTTTGGATCCAAATGATGAGATCCTTTGGAAGGATGCTGGGCTCTTCATCCCTGATGATGCTTTAAGGAGCAAATTTGGCATTGGTGGTAGTAATATACATGGGGGCTCGAACCCATGTAATTATTATCCGGGTGATGTGGCACAGATCGACATACTTAAGCCATTGGAACAGTCTTATGGGCGAGATATCCTGTCTATTGTTGATGATTGCCATTCTGCTAAATTATCCGCCCCTCGAGTAAGTGTTCTAGCTGATTCTCATAAGCGATTCAATTCGAAGGTGCTTACTAGTGTGAGGGATGTCGTAAAACCCTGGAAGCCGAAGAAACGAAGTCCGAGGATGGTGTTGGGGGATGATATTGGGTTAGATGCTGTGGCTAAGTTGTCTTTGGCGGCATTAGTAGGAAAGTTCAGTTACTGGTCGTGTTCTAGTCGTGATGTTGAGACCTTTGTTCAGAAACATTGGTTTCCTTTGCTTTCATACATGCCTGAGGTTTTTAAATTATCCCGGGGGTGGTACTGTTTTCTGTTTCAGAGCTTGGAGGATTCTGAAGCTATATTATCCAGAACCTGGCTGTGTGGTAAAGGTAGTTTGATGCTGAAGAGATGGTGTCACCTTTTCAACCCTGAGAAGGAGATCCTGGTTATTCGTCACCTATGGGTCCATATTTTAAACTGCCCCCTCTTCATGTGGAGTTTGGAAGCTTTTACAGCCATTGGCAATCATCTGGGGCTTTTTTTACATGTGGAACCTTCCCTTTTAGGGGGTCTGGATCGTAGAACTGGTAAGATTTTTGTGGAAATTGATATCTCTCAGGGACTTGTGGCGGATTTAACCATTGAATGGAGGGGGGTTGCATTTGAGATGGAGTTGGATTATTGGGGTCTACCATTTCGTTGCTCGACATGCAATGAGGTAGGTCATCTTAAAGCTCAGTGTACTGGTCGTCCATTGACACAGCTCGATTGGCCAGGTATTTTATCAAATCATTCATCTAATGAAGACCCGCCAGTGATTATCGAGTTGAACGTGGGTGCATTGGCGTTGGACTTGTCCTCTCTCTCTATTCTGGACATTTCACTGATTGGTAAGTTACAATTATACTCTCCATCTCTTGCAGCGTCATTAACTCTGGAGGAGTTTTATAGATTGAAGGAATCGGTGCTCAATGATAGGCATATTTTGCAGTCTGGGTTATTCAAGGAAGGTTGTGCTTCAGTAAAAGATTCCCCTGGGGGGGTGGAGGGGGATTATCCATTGGGCTCTTTACCATCGATTTCCTTGATTAATCAGTCTTTTCCTGGGACTTCCGTTGAGAATTATCCTAAATCTTCTTCTGGGGATTCCTGTACTCTGGTGGGGAGGGAGGAGATGGGTGAGGGATTTGTCACATCTCCACAGGATTATATGGGGCCTTTTGCCCAGCCTGTTGAGTCTGAAACTTTTTCTGATGTGATTCCTACCTATAGTGTTGTTCTCCAGAATTCAAAACTTCCTGTTTACATGGGTGGGAGTATCATTGTGGATAATCCATCTTCTGAGGGTTTATCATCTCCGGGGTCTCTGGGTGTGCTGAATGATGATCCCAAAGGATGTATTCGAGGGGGTTTGGACCCTAAATTTTCGCCTCTGAAGACCAGAAACGCCAGAAGACTTAAAGGGTTGTTATCTGATTCTCCCAAATTGATTACACCTACTTCTCATATCCCTCGGGCCCTTAGAGAGTAGAAGGCCCTTGCACGGGGTTTAACATGATTATTCTCTCAATGAATATTCGTGGGGTAGGGGGTGCCCATAAATTGCTAGCCCTCCGTAGAGTGTGTGAGAATGTTCGACCTGATGTATTATTGATTCAGGAGACGATGGTGTCTGCTGAAAAGGCTATTGATGTTTTTTCAAAGGTGGTGGGGAGTTGGTATATGATCGCTGTGGATGCTATTGGACTTTCGGGGGGTTTGTTGTCCGCGTGGAACCCTAATAAGGCTAATTTTGAAGTCTTCAAATCTGTTGCAGGTATTATGTTGAAGGGCCGGTTCGTAAACGGCGTTCAGGAGATTAACATACTAAATTGTTATGGGCCTTATCAGCATAGAATTCCTTTTTGGAATCATATTCGCGCTGGTGGTTTATTGAAGGCATCTGGATTAATCATCAGTGGAGATCTTAATTTCACCATATCTGCTCATGAAACGTGGGGAAGCTTGCGACTGGATCCAGATGCTGACTTTTTTCACGATCTTTTTCGGGATGAAGGTTTGTTAGATATTGAACCATCTATCATCCGACCTACTTGGCAAAATGGTCGAGGAGGTCCGGCTGGTATTGGCAAGCGATTGGATCGTTTCATTGTGGATGCTGATTTACTGGAGCAGGTTCATTCTTATCGTTCGTGGGTTGTTCAGTCAAAGATTTCTGATCATTTTCCTATTGTTTTCCAGTGGGAAATGGAAGGTGATCGCATTCATTATCCATTTAAATTTAATGCGACTTGGCTGGCTATGGATAATTTTGACCTGTTTGTAAGATCGACCTGGCGGACTTTGGTGGTGGATGCTGACCTTACTCCTATGCGGAGATTGGTTTTGAAACTTAGGCTCCTCAAGACTAAGGTGAAGACTTGGGAAAAGACTCAAAAGTTGCGAGATTCGGAGGTGTTGGTAGCAATTGAGTCAGATATTGCTAAAATTATGATGGACTATCCGGCCGGTATATGTGATGAGGTGGTCAATGATCAGCTGAAATGCCTTTATGTATCTCGACAATCCATACTGCAGAGGAAAGAGGAGTCGGCGCACCAGAAAAGTAGACTGAAGTGGATTGAGAGTGGTGACTGTAACACCAAATTTTATCATCAGTATGCCAATGCTAGAAGAATACATAATCATATCTGGGAGTTATAAGTGGAAGATGGGTCTGTTATTTGCAATCAGGGTGATCTTGAAAATGAGGCATTTACATACTTCAATTCTGTATTTAAGAAACAGGAAAACCTGTCTATTGTTGCTCAGATGGACCTTATTATGAAGTACCCGCGGATGTTTGGGGAACAGGATGGTGCGAGGCTCTATGAACCTGTTTCCTTGCATGAGATTCATTCTACTCTGAAAGAATTTGAACTCTCAAAGAGTCCTGGGCCGGATGGATGGACTGTAGAATTTTTCCTCCATTTTTATGATTTGGTGGGTCCTGATCTTCTTGCTATGGTGGAGGAATCTCGTTTACAGGGTTTTGTTTGTGGTTCATTGAACTCTACTTTTGTGGCATTAATTCCAAAGTCGGATAAGCCTTCCTCTTTTGCCGGTTATCGGCCAATTTCACTCTGCAATCTGATATATAAGATTATAACTAAAATCATTGCATCTCGGCTAAAGAAGGGGTTGTCTTTGGGTATTTCTGATGAACAGTTCGGTTTTCTTGAAAATCGCCATATAACTGATGCTATTGCCATTGCTCAAGAAACTATTCACAGCATTAAGTTAAAGAATAAGAAAGCACTGGTTTTGAAGTTGGATCTCATCAAAGCTTATGATCGGGTGGACTGGGGCTTTATCCGATTGGTTCTTTTGCAGATTGGTATACCCTTGCTCACTACAAATTGGATTATGGGATGCATTGTTTCTGCCAATTATGCTATTCTGGTTAATGGAAATCCCACCCCTTTTTTCTTGGCATCCAGGGGCTTACGACAGGGATGCCCATTGTCACCATTATTATTTCTACTTATTGTGGAAGGTTTCAACAGGTTGATTAAGCAATGTACTGTGGATGGAGAGATAGTGGGTATCGAGGTGGCAGCTGGTATTTTTATAACACATCTGTTATTTGTTAATGATATTCTATTATTTGGCGGGGGCTCTCTCCGAGAATGGCAGGCTATCAAAAGTGCACTTGATGTTTTCTGTGATGCTTCAGGTGTGAGCATTAGTTCGATCAAATCTCAATTTTATCAGTCAAAGTGGGTACTTGATGAGTTGGAGGCTCTTCACCAACTTTTTTCTTTTGATATCCTGCCTCTTGATCATGGATTCAGATACCTGGTTTTTTTCCTGAAGCCAAATAACTATAAGATCAGGGACTGGATTTGGTTGCTTAAGAGGATTGAGTCTCGCATTGTTCATTGGGGCCATCATTTTTTATCTATTGGAGGAAGACTCATATTGACTAAATCAGTTCTGGAAAGCATTCCTGTTTATTGGTTCTCACTTTCCTGGATACCGAAAGCTATTCTTAAAATGATTCAGAGCAGAATGACGAGATTCATATGGTCTAGGTGCAGTGAAAAGTCTTCTATCTGCTTGGCAAGATGGGGTTTATTGACTAAGCCTAAAGATTGTGGAGGATGGGGTCTAAAAGACCTTGGAGAATTTGGAAAAGCACTTATGGCAAAAAATCTGTGGCGGTGTATATTTATACCAGGCCTGTGGCATCGGGTGATCTCTGCCAAGTACTTTAGGGGCTGGCCGATTTCAGAATGGATCAGATTGTCTGTATACGACCTGAGGAACATCTCGAATATATGGAGGGCGCTTATGAAGGTGTTGCCTATCCTTAAACAGTGGTTGGCGTGGCATCCTGGTGATGGATGGAGCATTAGGATTGGAAGAGACCCTATTCTGGGTATGAATGGAGCTTTTAGACTATCGGATCCTCTATTGTCTCAATTACTTGATAAACGAATATATTTTTTGGCACAGGCAGGAAAAAATATTGTTGATAACAATTTCTCGGGTTGGATGGATGCTCAGGAATTAAATCTATCTGGTACTATGGCTTCTGAATGGAATTATTATACTTACAAGCTTAGAAACACTGGTTTAAGGCTGCAACATTGTAAAGATTCTCTGGTCTGGAGTAAGAATGTGAAAATCGGTACTATCACTGTGGCTCTGGCATATTCATCTTCTGTTTTTTCCACTTTCCCGGATTGTATTCCCATATGGTTTAAGGAGGTTTGGAGTTGGAAAATTCCTCTAAAGACGGTGATATTCTCCTAGTTATTATTGGCTGAACGTATACTTACTTGGAATATGCTCCAGAGAAAGGGCTTCGAGGGTCTTGGAATATGCTCGTTATGTCATGATGCTGAGGAAAGTATTACACATTTGATGATTGACTGTCCATTTTCTGTGTTGGTTTGGAAACATATTGGTCATTTATTTGGAACTGATCTTATTTGGCATGGAAGCAATATTACAGAGGCTTTCGGAAGTTGGATAACTAGTGACAGTAAGCTGCAGCCCATCCCATTTCATGTGTGTAGACTTATCTGGCTGGCTAGAAACTCCTTTATTTTCAGGAATGCATATACTACTCCTCTTCAGATTGTCAATAAGGTACAGATTATTTGGAATGAGGGACCCAAGTTGTTCAAGAAGAAACCGTCTCGTATTATTCAGCAACCTTCTTTTCTTCATGACATGTCTGTAGGATACTTTGATGGGGCCTCACAGGCTGGAGGTACTATGTGTGGAGTTGGGGCGATTATCATATCGCCTCTTCTGGGCAGATTTAACATAAAATGGAATTGTGGTTTTGGTACCAACACTCGGGCTGAATTACTGGCATTGTGGAGTATTCTTCACTTTGCTAGATCTTTGGGCATTGATGCAATACAAATTGCTGGTGATTCCTGGGTTATTGTCGAGTGGTTTAAAGGCATATTTCATTTGGAAGCGGTCCTTCTTACCTATTGGATGGATCGTATCATGCAGCTGAAGAGTCAATTTGTGGAGATCAGCATCCATCATGTATATAGGGAGATCAATTATGATGCTGATCTATTATCTAAGCAGGCATTAGCGGGGCCGGTTGGACATTTTTTGGTGGCCCGTGGGGATGGACGTGATCCATCCGCTTATAACTTTTTTGGGTCTTTTTAGTTTTTTGGCATATATGTATGAACGCATAAGATTGTTATATCTTATGGTTCATATGGGGATCACATCCTGTGGTGTATTATGGTAATGGATATTACACAATTAGCCATGGTAGGAATCCTGATGGGTGAAGATAGAGTTATGTGGAAAATAGGGGGATATGGACAGTTTTCAGTTTTTTTTTTGACTAGTAGTTGCAAGTCTCCTGTTATGGACTAGTATTGACGGTTGTCATTATGTAAAACTCTGGTGATACCTTTTTTATATATAATATATATAAGATCTTTTTTTATGAAAAAAGAAAAAAAAAATCCATAATGTATATTTCAAATTATGCAACATTTATTATTCTTCTACTAGTGCATAATATTTACCAAAAATAACTCATGGAAGTATGACAGACTATGTAGACCTTGAGTCACTCTTGAGATTATAAAGGTCGGTGTAAGCCTTAAATGACTCTTGAGTTATGAATGGTCCACTACATTGCGTAAATTATATACATCTCAATCAATATATCACTTACTACTTTATTGTTGGGTGCATAATGCTTATAAAAAATAGTTCTCGTGACTATGAAGGGCTATGTATGCCTTAAATCGCTTATGAGGCTATGGATGGTAGTGTCTAGTGTTAGGTGTTTCATGTCTACCAAAAATTTCTCATAAGACTACGAAGGGATACTTAACGCCTAAATCACTTATGGAGTTGTAAATGACCATGAATGATGTCCGATGCTAATTTACTTTACATTGTTTCTTACATAAGTGGCAGGTACTAAGCAACTGCGTTGCTTATTCCACTTGTTTTAAAAAGCAATTTGATGTTTTTTTTACAAGGATCTTTTTTTTTAGCAATTTAATGTTTTTTAAAACTATATGATACTTCTTAAATGTCTTTTATAGACTTTATTGTGACTGATGACTATATTTCATAGACTTTATTGTGACTAATGACTATATACGTTATGCCTTTTTACAATAATAAAAGTTGTGATGTTTTTGTATGAAGAGGAGTACCAAGTTAACATAAACACTTAAAAATACTTTTAAACCCAAACAAATCAACCTAAAAAACTAATTTGAAAAAATTGTTATCGATGTAAACTCTTTAAAAAGAAAATGCCATCGTTGTAATCTTCTTATTTTTTCAAAGAGATTTTATAGCTTTCCATATCATAAACTCATCTTAGAAAGTATTTTGTCCCTCAATGGATCTATTGGAAGCATAAGTAGATGAAGGGTGCTTCGAACTTTTGGGTTAAAATGGTTAGCTCTTTCAACATTTTAGGCGACTAGCTGGCATGGTCACCTGGAAATGGGAGGTCTATTCAAATTGGCTTGGATCCGATAATATTCGATCATAGGTGGTCCTGTTACTTTCAAACCATCCAACCATCTAGTCTTTTTCCTTCATTCAAGAGGTTACTTCATTTTGGCACAAATTGCAATCCATCCTTGTAAAGAAGGCGAACCTCAACAATGGATCTTTGCCATGCAACTGGGTTTATCAGGGTCAATGGATTCAGAATGGTTTGCATATATTCTTGGCCTTCAAAAAGGATTTATACATCTCGATGACATAGATGATTCCTTAAAATGGTTGTATAACAATCAAGATGGATCTATTACAACCAAGTTAGCATACCGATCATTATTTGAAGATCATTAATGAGTGGACTTATGGTGGTATATATCCATTTGGGAATAGTGGTCTCCATATAAAATAACCTTCTTTACATGGTTAGCTTTGAAAAACAACATTCTTATATGGGGAAACCTATGTAAAAGAAGGATGTGAGGGCCAAAGATATGCTCTCTCTGCGGTAATAGTGATGAATCGGTCTATCACCTCTTTGTCTCTTCCCAATATGCAAAATCATCATGGTTAAATGTTTCCAGAATTTGTAATAATCAGATGTGTGGGATGGAATATCCCTGGATGAATGTTTTAAAAACTAGAAAGATCGTGATAGTGACTGGTGGGCTCTTCTTAGCTTCTTGTGCTGAGAAATTTGGAAGGTAAGGAATAAAAGAATCTTTGAAGGGTTAAGAATGGATGCCTCCTGGGTTGTTATGAAAGCCACTGATGGATTAAGAGAATTTGCAGATTGCAAACCCGTCATCTCATCTGATCCATCCATTGCTCATACTGAGGCATCTATGGATTATGATAAAGTCAATGGTTTTTTCGATGGATCGTCACACAATGACTCTTTGGTTTGTGGAGCAAGAGTTGTGCTTTGGTTGGATCATAAGTGCATGATAAACTTTGGATGTTTTGTGGTTCAGGATCAAATACAAAATAAGAGCTTTTGGCTTTATGGATGCTTCTTTACTTCTCTAAATCTCTTCAACTGGACGACATAAGGACGTATGGAGATGCCAAAGTGATAATTGACCAGGCTTTAAATAAAAATCACATCAACATTCTTCCCCTTTCTGCATGGTTGAAAAATAGTCGTCAATTAATTGGATCCTTCAAAGATATTTCCTTTTTCATGTTTATAGATAATTCAATCAGTTGGAGGATGCTCTGTCAAAAAAGGCATTGTGCACGGAGGAAGGATATATAATCAGAAGTGGGTGGACAAGTATCTTGCCAAAGAGGATAGGGTTCGTATTTTCCACTCTTGAACCAATCCTCTAGTCTTTTTCGGTTTATGTCTATGTCTCTCTTTGGTCCATCTGGTCTATTTTCTTTCTTTTGGTCTATCAGGCCTTGTGTTGACCTCTCTTTTATGGGTTTAGTTATTCTTCTCCCTTGCTTCAGATTAGCTATTGGGTTGCATAAATTAGTGTGTGAGGTGATATGTCCCATAGGTTAGTTTTAGCTCACTTGGGTGGGGATGAATAAAATTTCTGATCAATGGCCTATTTTCCTACAAATTGAGGGAACTTCTCCTAAACATTTTTTTCCTTTTAAGTTCAATAGCTCTTGGATGGAAAATGAATATTTCTGCTCCTTTGTTCATGATACTTGGTTAAATTTCAAGGTTGATGAGGAAATTAATCATATGGATCTCTTCCTTACTTAGTTAAATTTCTTAAAAAAGTTGTCACTAGTTGGATCAAAGCCAAAAAAGCAAAAGAATAGGAAGAATTTTATTTCTTGACGAACAGATCAAAAGTTTACACCTAAAGAATCATGATTTCTCTGTTTCAGAAGAAGATCTCATATTATCCAAAGAGTTTGAAAAGAAGAAAGCTTTGATTTTGAAGTAGGATGAAAATGACTGGAGGCTTAAAAGCAAAGCTGTTTGGATTAGTCTGGGAGATAATAATACCAAGTTTTTTTCCATTCCTTTGCCTCAAACAGAAGAAACTTGAACTTTATCTGGGAATTAGCAGATGAAAATGGAAACCTTGTGAAAGGTCAAGATCAACTCCATTTTTTGGCAAAAAACTATTTTGAAAATATTTTATAAAAGGATGGACAAACTTCACTTGAACCACAACTTAAAACTGTTAGTTTTTGTTAGTTTTTCAACATTTAAGCTAGCATTATGTTAGGATCTTTTCACTGAGAGAATAACAAGCACAACAATAACATAAGCACATCACATGAGACA
>LPNX010477741.1:4721-62355 GCA_001517045.1 Pseudotsuga menziesii
GGTCGGTTATTGTGTAGGTGGAATTTTTTTTTTTCTTTTATTATATATATATATTTTTGTTTTTCCCTGGCTGTAGGCCACTGGGCTGGGCTGAGCCTAGGCCGCTGGCCGGGCTGCGCCCAGCTCCTACGGGCCGCGCCCTGTGGGCTGCGCTCCTGTGGGCTGCGCCCTTGTGTGGAGCAGATGTTCTCTTCTTCGACCTTATTGCTCATGGGTTGAAAATATATATATATATATATTTTGTTAATAAAGGATTGGTTCCTACAAACTTCTGGTTTTTACATGCCTACCTGTAGCCTGCGCGCAGTAGATTCGTCATATATTCATAGGAAGAACTTTTGCATTTGGAAAAATCAGGTAAGATGCTTCCATTAAAAGTTTACTGCGATTAAAGATTTATTTTGCAAGGGTTGTGAGTTCTGATTGAAAGCAACTAGGTCAATTAACTACTAGAGACGAACTCTCCCACGAAGCGAATCTGCACTGGGCGGTTTCTGCCTAACATTTATAAAGAATTTGCATTAAATAAAATAAATTTACAAGATGCATCATGCTACTTTTGTTAAAACCCTATGCACCAAAAATTCCGTAAGTTAACATCGAATATATATGAGTGTTTCTTCATTACATTTACAGAATTTGTATATGCAAATGGAAAGAACGCCCAGTTTCAGTTTCATGGGAGGCGGTCTCATGGTGAGCATCGTGGCATATATTGTCGTGGCTGGGATTACAATGCTCGGAATATGTCACTGCACTAAATTCCTATTATTCCAGAAAGGGTAGTGGAACCTTCATCTGCTGGATGCGAATCGACCTCTTCACCAGACGCTTTACCATCTGACCAGGAGCTATGGTCACATCACGAATTGGTTTCAGCAGGTGAATTCGCAAATGGCATCCCCTTCTCCTTCTCAATTCTAGCCTTATTATTATTTATTTACTACTTATTTATATATATATATAATTTACCTTCAATTTGCAAGGAGATGCGGCTCCAAGAATGGGAGTGCAACGCCAAGCCATAAGGTTTTTTATTGCCTTATTCTTAATTTCAATCTCTAGGACAGTTGGAATGTAGTATCGAATTATGGTATTGCTACATATATATAACCCTTATCTGGTAGCTATTCAGCCACTCGGCTATCGCTCGCTCCCTCACCGAAACCCCAAGTTTGTTTTAGACAGGTTGGTGGTACAAGCTTAGGTGGTGGACAAAAATTTTATTGTGTAATTGTTTCCACAATCGAACCTGTAATATATAGATATTCAAAGTCGAGGAACCCCAGGGCCGCAAGCAGTCTACCCTAATGATCTCGAGAAAGAAACAATTTTAAATTCTAAGCATTACTAAAATATCCTCTCATTTTAATTCATGAGATTGTTGAAACAGGAAGAATCTGACATAGGTGCATGGAAACAAACATGATTGCTGCTTACTATTTGTCTTTCTGAGAAATTCACTGTTACTCCCAAACTTAAGAATGAATCTGAAATATTGAAGCCATTTTTTTTTATTGCTTTTTGAACAGTCGTTTACATGTTTTCCTAATTGAAAAATGCTTCTTTGTTCATTCTGCATTCTAAATTCTAAGATTTTTCTGCTTCATTAAGAAACAGTTATTAATGAGATGGGTTGCTGGATCGAAATGAAGTTCATCCTCATTGCAGCGTTTTGGACGGTTCCAGGTTATATTTTTCTTTTCTTTAAAACACTCTCTTGCGATATATATATATAAATTAAAAAAAAAAAACCACATATATATAAATATATGCAGTTTTCAAATGTAACCATATTTTCTAATGGTGTTTCCATTTTTTTTTTGCTGGTGCATGCAGGTAATTTAAAGAGGCGGAAATTTTCATGCAAGTAAATAAAAGAAATCAAAGTTCATGCCACTCCATATCAAGTTTTTTTTTCTAAGTTATTGTAGGATTTAAAATAATGCAAAGTCGTGGTAGTCTATGTCTAAGTGTTCGAGCCTATGCTCTGATACCATTCTGTAGTGCTCTGTCTGCCGGGCAGAGCACTAAGTCCTATCCAAAACAGTGAAGATAATATCTATTTCAAATTCAGATTTTTTCATTTAAATTTTTATGCAGTAAGGAGATAGTTCATCAGTAGAATACCTCGAATTACTTCCACTCTTGAATCCTGCTTCTGCTTCTGTTTTCTGCTTCTGCTCCTGCTCCCGCCTTTCCCTCTCTTGCTCCTGAAGGAGCCTTACTGCCAGCTCTGATTTTCCACCCTGCCGACCAGCAGGTTTGCTGGCCCTAGGAAACCGACGAGTTTCCTCACCCTCGAGCCCACGTACCAATAAAAGCGACAGCAACCTCCTTCACTCAGAGTACAAAACAAATCTGCCTGGAGTAAATCCCAAAAATTTCTCCCTTCTTCCTCTCTGTTCTTCCATAAAAATTTCTTCACTCCCGTTCTTCCGTAAAAAATTTCCTCCCCCTGTTCTTCCGTAAAAACTCCCTTATACCTCCTTCACTCCACCGCCCTTTTATTAATTTATGTTATTTTTATCCTTGGGCAGTGTAATTAAATTTTGTTTGACATGTGTTATTTTTATTGAACGGTACGTGTTATACCACCTAACCAAATGCCCTAGAAATTTGCCTAATGTGGTGTACCTAAGTTTTATACTGAGCGGCAAGGTAATGATAATAATAATTTGTTAATTATTATTTATTAATAACTAAATAATAAATCTTTAATAATTAACCTTAATAATTATATATATTTAATTAAAAGCACTTGTTAATAATCATTAATTAATATGGGGCATTACAGATAAGATGCATAATGAATTGATGCGCAAGAAATGCATATCTCTCTCTCTCAGGCCTTCCGTGACACATAGGTACGTGGTCTGATGTTAATCGCTTTCTTGAATACCCTTCCAAGATCTCACAGGGTGTGAGGACTTGAATAACAATGGGTAATAGCATCCTATAAAGAATAAAATGGGCAACCGACTTTTCTAGGGAAACCGCAGAGAACCCATCATGCCCAGCATAGTCGAAGCCCCTGAACGACGACATGTCGTAGGTCAGGTGATTGTAAAAGCGGTGTGAGTACTCTTATCGACACTCGGAAATGAACTTGCTCTGATGGTGTTGTAGGTCCGTGCGTGGGAACTTCGAGCTCTCTACGGCTCTGATATTTCTTGGCCTAGGCCATGCTGATGGTGTTGTATATGGTGTTTTTCTCCTCTGATTTTTAGCTACTAATGTTTTCTCTACATTCAATGGATAGTTTAGTATTTCTCGAAACCTAGCCGTTGGATGTTGTAACGGATAGTTTTACTCTCTACCTAGCCATGGGATGTTGTAACTTGTAACGGATAGGTTAACCTAGCATAGTCGTTGATATATAAAATTAAAATTTAAACTTAGCAGCCATGGCAGGCTTTTACATATAATGATTTCCATTACATGTGCTTGGATATAAAGATGGAAAGAATAACTAAAATGAAGAGGATGAAGAGATTGTGGGAGGTTGAATGAGAGGGGCAAATAAGGGATGCTTGTAAAAGGAGTAGCATAGTGGTTGACACATAAATTAAAAATTTAAATTTCCCAATCATGGGAGGCTCTTACCTAGAATTTTTTCCATTACATGTGCATGGATATAAATATGGAAAGAATAACTAAAACTAAAAAAATGTGGGAGGTTGAATTAGAGGGGCAAGTAAGGGATGCTCGTAAAAGGAGTGGGTAAGGTGCTTAAATTTAATGTTTTAAAATTTATTTTAATAATATTTATTAAATTTATTGATGTGTGGATAAATAGGTATTGTTAGAAAAATCTAAAGATTACATTATTTATTTAAGTTGTATATAAGTGGATGTTTATAGTGTAAAATGGTAACATACCCAATTTCCACATGGTATTTTTTTTTAATGAAAGGAGTAAACATAATTTACATAATATTACAGATCAAATATAAACACCTTTATTTATTCTTGCACATGAGTCATCATTAGTTCTTTAGAGTCTATCATGGGGAGACTTAAAACTCTTAACTTAGTAAATCCTTAGCAAGCTCTTGGATTATCCTCAATATTAATCTTAACATAATCATCGATCTCCTAGTTAAAACATAAAAAAACTTAACTCATTTAAACCTCTTAGGATTAGGTTACTCCATGTTTTAGCTAATATATAACTAAATTAGAGTCATAAGCTCTTAGTTCTAATAATCTCATCAAAATAGAAAATTGAAATTGAATAATGTTATGACCCCACTCTTAATTTAATAACTTAACCCATTGTTTAAACTTACTCAACTATTATCTTAACATTCTAAACAAGATTCCCTCACATTATGTCTTAGTATACACTTATTAAGAAGGATATTTCATTGCTTACTAAATATCATAAAAATGATGAAAACCATTGAAGCATGGTATTTATAATAAACACTTATTGTCATAATAACTATAAAAACAATCTTATTAACAATCTTATTTATTATTTATTATACATGAGTAGAATATTGTTAATATAATGTGGCTAACTAATAGTACAATCATCTTCTTAAGATAAATGAATCCAAATATCAAACTTTAATAATAGTTCTCTCATTTTTCAGAAACCCTTTTCATTAGCTTCACGAAATGAGTACACCAATGACTATTACACATTTAACTTAATTCTATTCTCTATATGTTGTATTATATTTTTCCCTCTCTAGGGCGATGTTTCTCCCATAGAGACCACTAATAAACTAGGCCCACAGAGGCCACTAATCTAATAGGCCCACAAAGGCCACTAATCTATTACGCGACTAATCCACTAGGAAAGGACGATAAGTAGGCTAAGGTAGTATGAAACCTCTTGATCTAGGTTAGTAGTAGACACGTAATAGAGTTGATATTTAAATTAATCCTACTTTTTTTCAATAATAAAATTAGGATTTTTTTCGAGGAAAAAAACTTATTCCCAAAAGGGTTGAATCGATTTCAAATCAATGAACTTAATATAAGTATATACATGTTTGAGTTCACCCGTATCTTTTTAGTAAACAATTTGAATTATTGTAGGATGGTAAGCCTCTAACTTCTAACTCTTATTAATTGACGATTCTTTAGAGTTCTTTTAAGAAATAATTCTCAAATCTTAACAAACCATTCAACTTTTACACGTGAAGGCTCTTCCGTTCTTATGAAGGTCATCTGAGCGTTGTAGCAAAATAGCATTCTTATGAAGTTCCTCTAAACCTTTGTCATTCTTATGAAGGTCACCTAAACCTTGTAGCAAAATAGCCTTCTTATGAAAGTCGTCTAAACCTTTACATAAAAAAAATCTTTTTAATAATGAAATATTAATTCAACTTTTATGTGACTTTTACATGGGGAGGCTCTTCTCTTCTTATGAAGGTCACCTAAACCTTGTATCAAAATAGCCTTCTTATGAAAGTTGCCTAAACCTTTACATAAAAAATAGCTTTTTAGTAATGAAGTATTAGTTAAGATGGTAGTTTGCAAAACTTAAACTAGATTATATGTAGGTTAGAAAAGTCGATGGAGTTGGATCAATTCCATCTACCACATCAGCCCCAAAAAGTGTAGTTTGATAAAGAGTCTAATATCATAACGAAAGTGCCCAGGTTAAATGAGCAAAGTACACACAAAATGGGCTCTTTTACCCAATGTTATTACTCAGCTATAGGCAAGGGTTATCAGTATACACATGTGGCAGTCAAAATGCAAACTAGGGATGTAAGGTCCTTCGATAAATCCCTTTCACTTGCAGTTACAACTGCTACTTAATGGGTTTAGATTTCACTAAGGCCACATTTCTTTTTAAGAGAAAACCCCAAGGTTAAATTATTCAATAAATGAAATAACTAAATCTATACTTTACTTTGTGCAGTAATTGGCAATAAACAATAGTAAATAGATTAGAGAAGATAGCAAGAATGATTCCATAGTAATTAAAATATTAAATGCTCAATTTCATAAGCATGGAAAGGTTCATACTGGGAGGAAACTAAACTTAGAGTCCCATCCTTTATAGTGTAGTCTACATATAGGGTATAGGGACACCACCATGTACCCTTTCCCTCAGCGTTCTGCTACCATTCCAAGAGGGATGTTCCCTATCCTCATTCCTACCATCCCAAGAGGGTTATTCCTGTGGCCTCCCTCCTACCATTCCAATAGGGTTGTTTCCTCTCCTCCCTTCTGAGAGATCCAACAAAAAAAATAACGAGCTTTCTTGTCGGGAGAACCCTAAATCCTTTGGAAAAATTGTTAGTTTACTTTAAAAATCTTCTTTTATATGTATTTGTCAAATTCTATTAATTAAATGCTTTAATATATAATCAACAAGCAATTAACATGAACACTACATATATATATTCAATGCATCCTTTTATGAGTTATAGTACAATGATTAAATTAAATAGTCGTAATTTACTTCATGATAGTAGATAACAATATTTAGTTTATTTAAAATATTTTAAGAATATTTTTCATCTACAATTTTGCCTAAGCTAAATTATTGACTAATCTTAATACAATTACCCAACTTTATTTAACTTTTGATATTAATTAGTTTTATGCTAGAATATCACTCATAAATGTTTGTTAAACCTTTAGTGTAAGTAGTAATTTCTTTTAAGGTTAACCATACTTAAAAATTGAACGGATTCTTAGCCATCACCCTCTCTATAGTGGATTGATGCCCCAATACTTAGAATGGAGTCAATCCATCAATTTTCTAATTACCAAAACAATCCACAACTTAAAAAAAAATGGCATTACTTACATTACTTTTACTTAAACATCTATACTTAAATTATATAATAGTTTAATATGTATTATTTTATAAATTTAATTTATTATATTAATTATAAAATAATTAATAATTAATTTTAAATATTAAGTAAAATTTATGAATATAATTATGAGATATTAAAGTTTAAATAATCATTCTACAAAACAAATATATAGAATTTTTATGTTACTTTTCATTTTAAAATGTACTTTGAAAAATTACCACATTGATCATAATTATGAACAAAGAATTTAAAACCATGATCCAAACTAATATTAAATTAAATTTAAAAATAAAATATATAACTTTATTAGTAAGATAAAGACATAGTAAATGAATATGTTTTAATGTTTTATATAACATTAATTCTTGCTAATAAAATAAGAGATTTTAGGTTTGGAGGATATTGAATATGTACTTAAGTTTTATAAAAGGTTGAGGATATTGAGTTTATGTTGGAGGATATTGAATATGTACTTAAGTTTTATAAAAAGGTTGAAGGATATTGAGTTTATTGTTAAAAAATTTTAGTAAAAGAGAAAGTTTTAGTAATATTAAAAAAAAATTAATTCTATAATTAATCTTATTCTAAAATATAATTGAGTCATTTCATAATCATCATAGTTATGCATAATATGTTTTATACTATATATTTCATATCTTTAATAAAGTAATATGTTTTATCTAATGTATTTAATTTTTATTATAAAATAAGATATTTTTATTTTGAAGTATATAGATTTTGTGATTTTAGTAATACTGAATATTTTAATGTCATAAAGATATTTAATATAAATTAAAAAATAGAAACTTTTATGCTTATCTTTATAAGATTTTAAATATATTATTTAGATATAGTGTTCTTAAATTTTATAATAAAAATTTAATTGTTTTTATTTTATAGAATTATTTGAAAAATAAGAAAAAGAAAAACAAGACTTTGTTTATGAAATCTATCATTTGAAAAATATGCATCACTTAATTATTCTTATAATTATTGAAGAATAAAAAATATAATGTTGCAATTTGTGGGCTATTATAATGTTGTAAAGTTAATTATTCTTATAATGATTGAAGAATGAAAGATATAATGTTGCAATTTTGGGGCTATTATAATGTTGTAAAGTAAAGTAATAGGATATTTTAATTAGTTTTTTTTTACATTCTGTGTAGTTCTTAGTCTTGGCACATTGATCTTATCCCACGTCATTGTTGAGGTTGTGACTCTTAAACATAAGTGGAGTAGCCTTATGGCATTTCCTTCATCCCAAAATGCTATCGTGTTGTTTGAAGGACTAATGATATGATAAACAATGGTTCCTATGAAGAACCCCACAAATTCGTGTTGAAGGTGTTAACACTCGGATAAAATTCCTAAACTTAAAACCTCATATCCTTCATATTGAAGTAAATGATGTTTGATTTGATCATCTTTATAAGTAGTTTCAACAAGGTTCCTCGGTAAGATATTTTTTTGGGATAATCCCCCAAAGGTGGTGATTTATACCCTGGTACATGATAAATATGAGTATTATAATTGGAATTGTACCTATGTCCATTTCCCCACCAAAGGTATTTTCCTTTTCTATTTTTTGAATGTGCAAACAATGCTAAGAAAGTGTTGCATAATTGTCCTTGTATTTTCGAGAGTACCATTCGTTATGTAAGATTGGACTTTAGACTTCTTAGTCAATAAGAAGGATAAAGTAGATTTTGTTGTTTGGATTTAGTTACTATGTTGCTCTATGTAATTTCATCCTAAACTTCAATATCGGATTTCCCCCTTCGGCAAGGATATCTATCTAAAACAAAAAATGTTCTTTAACCCTAAATTTCAACCTTGGTTTTATATAGTTAACATATCCCAAGGCCTCAAGGATTTTTTCTTGATTTGAGTTGGAGGAAAAATTCCTCTAATACCCCATGAATTGACAATTATTAATTATGCTGACAAATACTTTGATTATTATTTTATTATTCTTTGACATGAAGGTCGAGAACAAAACACTTGTTGTAATAAAACATTCCCTATTAAATAAAATATGTTGAAGGGAAAAAAAAGTGGATATATCTATTGAAATAGTGTTTTCTTACCCACAAGAGGAAAATGACAAGTGGAAAAGACCACTTAGTGAAAACTCAATATGCAAGAGGCATCATCCCCAAAAATCAAGTCTACACTCCTAGTTGAGTTGCTAAAGAGGAGGAGGCTCATAAATGGCCAAGTCCTAGGAAAAATACTATTTGAATAGTATGTATATGAGCAGTAAGATGTTGACATTGAATGGGGATTAACATATGTATAATGAAAGAGATGGTGCATTAAGATATTTTTCTCTTGTGGTTCAGCAAACAGGCTCGAGGGTTTTGGAGAAAGTAATTTGGATGCTCTCGGAGTTGGTTGGGAGGAACAAATTCTCCACTTTTGTTTTCCCAACGTTGGTGCTAGGTTCCTACTCTTTTTCTTGGTAATGATTCTAGTACAATAGGATGTATTTTTAAAATGTTGAATTTCAATTATGTTTCTCTGAAGTTTATTTAATCTATACAATGTTATTACTATAGCAATTAATATTTTGTTCTGAGTAGAATTACTTAGTTTCGACTGTTGTAAATTCGTTAATGGTTTTGGAATCATTAGTTGATTGATTTATAATTGATGAGTCTGTATCTACGAATGGAATGCTCTGTTACAAACCTTATTCCTAATTTTAATGTTGTTTTCTAATGTTGCTTAATTTTTATTAATTTTGTTTCTCGATTGTAGAATGCTGAATGAAATGATAATGTTGATTCTAGTGGTTATCTGTTATTTTCATTATTGCTTCAGAACACCTTTTTTTTGTCTGAATTTGATTTCCAGGATCCTTTGTAACAGTCTTTAGATTGATTGTCACTAGTTTTTAATTTGGTTCTAAACCTGGTAGATATGCTAAATTAACCTCACCCCTCCAATGGTCCCATAGGCGTTCAACCAAGAGTGAATTTCAAATTCCATGTGGATCCGATTTCATAAATAATTTCTTTCCTGTCTCCATCTTTTAAGTCCCTTGCTAGTTCACCACTGAAATGACAAAAGGACCATCAGATCTAGATCGACGGTGGACTTCATTGGGCATAGGGCGATTTCATAATGTATCACGCCCATCAATATTTTCTTCGATAGTGCTAGTTCACCCAACAAAATAGCTCTCTGCCATTGATTGGATCCCACAATCAACCACACTAGTTGATCTAGATCTTCTTTACCATGTTTACTTTCCAAAATTCTCATCCTCTGTGGTTTTAATTGATCAGATATTATACTATGTTTTTCCTCAATATATAGATTTATGTAAATCTTTCTTTACTTCTGTTTTTCAAATTTGGATTTACGATGGATCTAATAATGTTGTTTTATGGTTTAGATGTTTATATTTTTGATATTACGAATGAAATATATGTACATGGGGAAAAACCTTAATTCATGGTATGAATCCATGCTTAACCTCTAGATGCGGTTTAAATTATAGTAAAACAAAAACCCCCAAGTCAAACTAATACTAGTCGATTCCACAGTGATAAACCTTGATCCGCACAAGTAAACAACGATCCATGAAATAAATCAGTTCAATGGTAAGGATTAAATCCATAGAAGAGATCAATGGTTTATAGAAGTTGCGAAAGGTGGAAGGCAGGAAATAGGAAACAAGACAAGGCAAAACGTTAAGTTTATAGGATCTGACTTTTGCATCAAGTAAGATCAATGGGAAAGGTTGTTTCCATAGGGATCAACAATATAGAAATCCGATGTGGAATGCGAAAAGTCCAGAAAAGATAAATGGTACTTAAAGTTTCCAGGATCCAATTTCCACATCAAGTAAGATCGATAGTCAGGTTTTCTTTTGCAAGGATCAATGGTCTTGAAATCAGATGCGAATGTGGAATGTAGAAAGTACAGAAATTATATTAACAGAACTTAAGGTTTCTAGGATCCAATTTCTGTAATAAGAAAGATCAACAGTCAAGGTTTTTTCCACAAGGATAAACGGTGTGGAAATCTGATGCGTAATGCGGAAAGTACATAAATAATATTAACGAAACTTAAGGTTTCCAAATTCTAGTTTCTGCATCAAAGCAAGATCGACGGTCAAAAGTGTTTCCACAAGAATCAATAGTGCAGAAAGCCAATGTGGAATGCGGATCACGGAAAGTTGAGGATTTAGATAATGGAAATTGGAGTTCATGGGATCTGATTTCTGCAAGATCAACGGCTAAGGTTGTTTCCGAAAGGATCAATAGTGTGGAAGGAATATGTGGAGCGTGAAAGGTAGAAAGTGGTCAAATGGAGGTTTCAATCGTTGGTATTTTGATTTTTGAGTTCCTCCCAGAAGGAGGAAGGCAGAAAAGTCAGTTTAATGCATAAATAACTATTTTGGTTGCATATATCAATGGTGGAGCAACTATTATAGTGGTCCCTAAGCTTGAGAATGAATGTACAGAGATGATTTTGACCATTATATATGGCCAGGGTTTCTTCTAATGATATTTTCTCATAAACAATTAGTATTTTATTAATAGTTCTGAAGATATATGGTTATAGAAATTTTTTTACTATTTGAATTTCGGGGTATGTTACATATGGTATTAGAACATGGTTTCAGCACTAGGCCTAAATAGGCTCAACACAAAAATGATATAGAAAACAACAAAGTAAATCATGTTTATTTATTTTTTAAATTCTCTTACACAGCAAAGAGAAGTACAAATATATTTTGCAGGAAATATGGTACATGTGGGAATCTCTGCAGAAGAGGAACATCACGTGAAACAACCTTTAAATGAAGAAGGTAATCTAAGGGATGGAGAGTTTTGGGTAGATCTAATTAAATTTAGGACAATAAATATGATTTTAAAAAGGAATGTGAATGAACTAATATTTGAATTAAGAGAGTTTAAGGAAGATAATGAGCTAATTATGAAGGCTCAAGAAGAACTAAATGTTATCTTGTTAGCAAAAATCCATAATTAAGAAAAATATAAAAATAAGGATTTTGATTAGGAACTACCTAAAAATGCCTCGTACAATAAATGTAAGGGTAGGAAGCTGGAATTTTCTAGCCATAAGCCTGACACTTCAAGTGAAGAGTCATTTAAATATTAAAAAAAAAACCTCAAGAGTCAAGCGAAAGCGGTGACAAAAATAAAACGAAGAAAAATTACAGACCCTATGAATAAATATCTGGGGAGTTCAAAAAAATTAAACCACCCATGTTTAGCGAGGAATCGAGAAGGGCGAGGAGCTAGTGGCCTAGATGTCTGGTATGAAAAAATACCTCCTGATATATAATTACTCAGATGAGTTAAAATAAAAAATGGCCATTTATAATATGACTCCAAATGAAAATATATGGTGGAAAGATATAAAGAAAGTTAAGGGTATAAAAAGGTATGTAACCTAGAAATTTTTTAAGAAACTCTTTAAAAGAAAATATTTATGTGAACAACATTATGAAGAAAAAGCCAAGGATTTTTATGAACTAAGGTTAAGGGCCATGATAATGAAATAAATCTGTTGTAAGTTCTTAAGCTCACTTTTCTATGTCCCCTACATAATTGATGAGAATCCCAAGGTATAGTGGCTCCTCAGTTGTTTTACCCTCATGTTTAAATAATGAATTGAATATGAAAATCCAAAGACACTAGAGGAAGCGATGAGGAAGGCCAAATTTTGTTATGATCAAAACAAGAATAAAAGAGAAATTATACCATCTTGGAAAAATCAAAGGCCAAATAATTTTGATTCTAAGGGAAAACAAAATAATTTCCATAGAAACATGGGATATAATCATAGAGGGTATCAGGTTAATAATTACAAAGGTTTTAAACCTCAAGATTATACAATACCCTCAAGTGTTCCTAACAAAATCCCATCACAAAAAGAAGCCTTAAAATGTTTGGAATGTGGGGAGAAACACTACTTTAAATATTGTCCAGCAAGGAAGTAGAAGTTTAGTGTCAATTCTCTTCAGGAAGAAGTTACAGTTGGGGGTATGGCTAGGAGCATGCCTAGAATTTGTGCTGCATTGTAGAATCGACAAGTAGACCACGAGACTTCCATGGTCGAAATTGAAGGTATCATAAACAATCAACCTATCTCTATCCTAATTGATCTAGGTGCAAGACTGAGTTATATTTCACCTAGAATAGTTGATTTATGCAATTTGGTACCTAAAAAGTTTGATAAGTCATGGATAGTATAGTTAGCCACATGTACAAAAGAAAGGTTACAAGTACTATTAGAAATTGTAATATAATGTTGAATGATTTTCTTAAACTTGTGAATGTAAATATGTTTCCTTTAGGATCTTATGATCTGTTTATAGGAATGTATTGGCTTGAAGAGCACAAAGTTTTGCTAAACTATTTTGATAAAACATTTACATGTATTGAAAATAATGGAAATAATATAAAAGTGAAAGGAATTCCTAGGAAGGTAACCATCAGAGAAATATCTACTCTACAAATGAAGAGATTAGTAAGAAAATAATGTAAGTTATTTGCGGCGTGCATAATGAATGATAAGGAAAATGATATGAAACCTAAAGTGGAAGACATACCTGTTTTAAAGGAGTTTGAAGATATCTTTTTGGAAGAAGAAGTCCCTATACTTCCTCCAAAAATGTATATAGACTTCATAATCGATCTAATACCTAAAGCAGTACAAACGTTGAAATCTCCATCTCTAATGAACATAATCAAACTCACAGAACAAAAATCACAATTACAAGAACTAATTGATAAAAGGTACATTTGACCAAGTGTGTCTCCCTCAGGAGCACCAATCACAAACCCATTTAGGCCTATATAAGCGCGTTTAAACCCATATAGGTGCATTTAGACCCATATAGGCCTATACAAGTGCATTTTTCTTATAAGGCCCATCATTTAGACCCCAAATTTTCTCTAAATGGGCCTTTGTGAAAAAGAAAGATGGTACACTAAGATTATTTATAGATTACAGGAAACTAAATAAAATGACTATTAAAAATTGATGCCCACTTTCCTAGGTAGATGAACTGTTCAATGAGTTCCGCGAAGAAACTATCTTTTCAAAGTTAGATTTAAGGTCAGGTTATCATTAAGTACGGATAAAGGATGAATATATTTTTAAAACATAATCTAGGAATAGTTACTGTCACTATGAGTTTGTCGTAATTCCCTTTGGGTTTACAAATGCACCTATTTCATTCATGTGTTTAATGAACAACATATTAAGTAACTATCTGGATAAATTTGTGGTTGTTGTTTATGTATTTGTAACTTCGAAATGTATTCACTTGTATATTTCATATATTGTATTTCATTGATCCCTGATGTTCCTATCGAGAGAATAATTAATGTTATCAAGTCATGTAAAGTCATAGAGGTTAACCCTCTCTATTGATTAGGGGGAAAATTCCCCACAGTTGTGGGGCACTAGGGTTATTAGACTCTCCTAGAGAAGACGGCCCTGGTAAGTGATTGTTAAGTTGGAAACTAGTATAAATATAGAGTGAGACTCTCTATTTCAAACACAAACTCACCCACATTTAGCGCATAGGTTAGAGAGGAAGAGCTCACACAAGTGAGAGAGAGAACAACTATTGGAGATCATCTTTTTGTCTTTGGGTTTTACTGCTGCCATTGGTGCTCATTCTATCTTTGAGTAAGTTGCAAGGTTTTCTATTTTATGGTTTCCCTGAGGAAAATATTTGTGTCTATTGTCTCTTATGATTGATTGTTGTGCATTTTATTCTCTCATATAAGATCCTAAGATAATACTGTCTAATTGATAAAAATCTAACATGGTATTAGAGCTAACATGAAAACAAGACACTATGCAGCTATAGAAGCTAGGGATTATTACTTTTTGGGTCTCTCTCCACAATCCATCAACAAAATGTGGCTAGTATGACTCTCTATTGAAGGGCGTATCTTCCTGTCGAAGCAGAAACTGATTCTGAGCACTTTCAATTTTTGACCTACCATTACATTGAGAAGTTAGGGCTTTTCACAGAAGTGGAATTTTTGAGTGAGCCCAGCATAGGGTTACTCTCCTCCTCAAAATCAAAGTTTATAGATCAATATAAAAAAAATTTGGTTGGGTAGAACTCGAGGAAATTCAAACCCTAATTTTCCCCACAACCAGAAAACTAGCAATGTAGAAGATCAACTCCGGATCCAATTTTCAACTTCTCAAATTGGTAAGATCTAAATATTTTGTATTTACATTTGAGGTTATCAGTTAATATGTCTCATCACACCAAGCTTGATGAAAATATTGAGGGAGTTATAACTTCCGAGCATGGAAGTATAGGATCTCACTAGTCCTTGAAGAAAATGAATTGGACTCCTACATCAATGGAGAGGTTCTAGTTCCAGAGGGAGATGAGGCTAAGGCCTTACACAAGAAGAGATTTATCAGGGCTAAGAGGATTATTTTTTATTCAATCAAGTATCACCTCATACCACAATTTTCCTCCCTAAATACACCTAAAGAGATGTTTGATGCCTTTACCAAACCATTTTAAGGGAAGAACATAAATCAAAAGATGACTTTGAGAAATCAATTAAAGAATGTGAAGATCCAAAATGCAGAGACCATACAGTCATACTTTACAAGGGTCTCCCAGATCAAAAATAACTTGAAGCAATAGATGTATATATTGTGATTACCATCTTGAATGGTCTCCCTAGGTCATGGGACTCCCTCATTCAATGGATTTGTGCTAGAATAAAGCTAGTCACCTTCAGTAGAATGTGGGAGGAATGATCACAGAAAGAAGCTAGAATAGTAGCTTGAGAAGAAAAGATGGGAAGTGAATATTAATCTCTCAAAGTACACTCAAGAAAAGAATAAGGGACTATCATCATCCCAAAGGTAAGAATTATCACCAGAAAGATAACCCTAGAAGATCTAACCGAGATCTACCTAAAATAAGATGTTTTACTTGTGATGAGAGAGGATACTATTGCAGAGATTGTCCTAGAAATAAGTGTAACTCTTACAAGAATAAGGACAAAAGGAAACATCATGATCACACTGCAGAGGATGATGATCCTCCCAGGAAAAGAATCAAAGAAGAAAGTGAATATTCTTCAAGTGATGGAGAGTATGTTCTAATTTCTTCCCTTATAGGAACTGTCACACATGGAAGCAATGATTGGCTTCTAAGGGAGATGATAACTTGATGAAAATCTTGGGGCTTACAGGCATATAATGGGACTCAAAGAATCCTTTGTGAAACTATCTGAACATGAGTCACCTCACAAGGTGAAACTTGAAGATGACTACCAGTATCCAATAAAAGGTAGTGGTGAATCCTCCTATAAGTTAGACTCTAGAAATTATATGAAGATGAAGGATGTATTGTTTATACCAGGACTAAACAAGAATATCCTCTCCATATCTGCATTGGATACAAAAGGCATGAGGGTTGCATTTGTACATGGCCAAGTCCTTAAGTGGCCAAAGGTAAAGACTATAGATGATGTAGTAGTTATTGGAAAGCAAGAGGAAGGCTTATATAAGCTAAAGGGCCAACCAAAACAAGCGTTGGTCCATGACTCAGTAGAGCCAAATGAACTTTGGGATAGAAGGCTTGCACATGTGCAATATAGGGCACTACCACTTGAAAGAAAAGTTGTTGAAGGTATTCCATAAATACAGTAAAATAATGAAGGTGTTTGCAAAGGATGTGCGAAAGGAAACAACACAAAGAAGACATTTCTAAGTAGTGAGAGCAAGGGAAAATGAATTTTGGAAATCATCCACTCCGAAGTATGCGGTCTAATGTAATCTAGTTCATTGAGTGCGTATGTATACTATGTTTCTTTCATTTATGATTTTTCTAGGAAGACATGGATATACTTATTGAAGAAGAAAGATGAAGTAGTCAGTAATTTCAAGGAATTCAAAGCCTTGATCGAGAACCAAATAAAAAATAAATTCAATACCTTTCAATCAAACAATGGTGGAGAATTCACATCAAATGAATTCAAATAATTGTGCATAGATTTATGGATTAAGAGGTATTTGACCACTCCATATAATCGACAACAAAATGGGATTGTAGAAAGGAAGATTAGAATGGTTATGGAAGATGCAAGGGAAATTCTTCGGGATCAAGATCTTCCCATGCATCTATGGGTAGAAGCTGCAAGAATGGCTGTGTATGTATAGCACCGTACTCCGCATAGAGTACTTGAGAACAATACACTTGAAGAAGTCTTCTCCGACAAGAAACCAGAAGTCATTTATCTCAGAATATGTGGTTGTCTAGTGTACATACACATTCCAAAAGAAAAGAGGACAAAGTTATATCCTTCAGGAAAGAAGGGTATAATTGTGGGATATAGTGGAAGCTCAAAGGCTTACAGATTATACTTCCCAGGATTCAATAATATCAACATCAGCAGAGACGTAACATTTGATGAAGCTCCAACTTACAACAAATCTAGAAAAAAACCTATTGAAGGCCCTGAAGAAGCAGAAGAACCCAGAATTCAAGATACAACTATGAATGATGCAACTCAATATGAAGATCAAGAAATAGAATAACCCCATGAACCTATAGATCCACCTGAGGAGAATAATACTCACAAGAGGAAACCTGCATGGGTATGAGAGGCGATCCAAGGTGTAGAAATATATGGGGCTCTAAAATAAATGCACAAAGAAAGAAATAGAACTAGTTCCTGTTATAGCTAGGTTTCATTTCTAGATTACATGTTATTTTCAAAGCATTGTTTTTCATATTTACTTTGGTTTTCGGGTATTATAATCATGAGCATATTTTTATTTGATTCCATGTTAGTTCTTTTCAAATTTAGTTTATTTATTGGTTTTATAGTTTTATTGAGCTTATTAGGTGTATATTTTCCTGAAGAGTCAAAAACGTCTATCATAAGGTTTGATCTAAGTTGAATCATGTTATTTAACCCTTTCTTTTGGATCCATTTGTCAAAAAAATTTGTCAAGAAGATTCCTGTAGCGCAAAAGGGAGGAACCGTGAACTAAAGCACTACAAGAAAATCGAGGCACTTAAAAAATTATATTATCAGCTCGTTGTTTGTTCAAAATTGCAAATGATGGGGTTTTTACATGTGTAAAGAGAAAATGATACATGTATAGACCTTGCAATCATTATGACAAATGTACACAATAAGGTAAGGATTATGCAGGAAAATCGCAGTTGTCCCGAGTCTTTAAGAATGGAAATTTCTTAAGCATTAATGATAGCACATCCACGGAGTTTTTTCAAAGATAGTTGCGAATTTGACGAGCATATGAGAAACTAAGAAAATCATGGATTCACCTTTTGTTTTTCTGATTTGACAAAAAAATATTAAATGACCTAGGTGTAATCGTGGTTGTCGAAGATGGAATTGAGGAGGTTTGTTTGACATGAATTAGGATAGGAGAGTGTATTTTCAGCATTACAAATCATCATAGTGACAGGTATGCAACAAGACATAGAAAACATTAACTGAATCGTGATTGGCATTAACAGAGGGATAATTCTGATAAGGGAAATTGATAAAGTACAAGTTATGGTCCTGATGTTTCTCAAGTTCTATTATGTTGCTGTAGTGAGATATTTTCGAGATATTTTTAACTATTTTTTGAGAGAAAGATACAGTTAGGGTTTAGTGCATAGAAATGAAGAGGATTGGAAAAAACAACATGGCTGAGCCTTCTAACATGGGTTGGGCTAAAAGTTTTCCTGAATGTGCAAAATTGTTTCAAAAAGCAGGCTAGTTTAAGTATTTTGAAAATTTTGATGGTTATCATTCTGAAGTATCATATGGGTTGTCCCAAGTGTTAGAGAAAGATAAATTTCTATTCAATACCGTAAAAATTGAGTTAACTAGAGAGTTGATAGGAAGAGCAACATATATTGCTGATGAGGGTGAATTTTGGTTTTAAAAAGTACCATTTACCTGTAATTCAAAGGATTTCCTACTGCCTGAAGTTGTAGCAGACTGGGGAAAGGGTGTGCATGTACATAATTTTAAACCTCAGTGGAGGGAGGCTATTAAGATTTTACAGAGTTATATAACTTGTGAAGGTATATTTGCTTATATCTTTAAGTATCATATCGGGTTTTTACAGCACCTAAACCAAGAATCGAAGATGAATCTCCCTTTCTTCTTCCTAAAGAGTCTGCAGAAAATGTCAAGTAGGGTAAAGGGACATCAATATCATACTAAGTAATCAATTTTCCATCATGGACTGATAAAACTAATCATTTGTAATGTGCTTCAAAAAAAAGGGAAAAACTTGGGATTACTTCTTGTTTTGGTTAGGGTTTCAGAGTGAAAAAGAAGACCAGTAAAAAAAGAGACAGATGAATAAAATTCACATCATGGTTAAAATATTGAAGAACAAATACATTTTTGAGTCAGAAAAAGACAATTTTTAAGTGGAATATTTGGCTCAGAAGCTCGAAGAGTCTGTAGGTGGAGAGCAGAGAAACATTGATGAAGATAACCAAATAATTTTTTTTGAAGATGTGGGAGAAGTCCAGGAAACCGTTTTAGAACATGAAGAAGAAAACAAATCAGTTGATCTTGATTAGGATGTCAATGATATTCAATAAAACATGGGAGATGCTTCTGTTCTAGCTGAGATTGAAGTGGAGAACATAGAGAATCCCAGTAGAAAAACTAAAGGAATTTCAATGGTTGAATTAAAAAGTGAAGCTATACTAATTTCCTTTCTAAAGATTCATGGCGGGTCTTATGCAATGATAGGTGAGTCAAATTGGAGACCTAAAACAAGACCAAAGAGTAAGTTAAGGCTGAATATGAAAAATCTTTTGAATCCAAAGTTTGCTAAGGAGAAAATTAATGTGATAGATTTAGAAGACTCCTCATCTCCAGAAGATTTAAAAGAAGATGAAGACCTGAATTCTGAGCAGGTAAATAATAAGACAGAAGATTCAGTGATTGAGAATCCTTCTCTAGTGAAAGACAGTTAAAGAATAGTCCAAAGATTTCAGTTTTAAGGGAGATAAATCTCAAAAGGTTCATGTAGTAGAAATAGAGCAGCATGAAGAGGACGATGAGGCAATTTTCAGGAAATTAAATATCCCTTGGTTATCTGAGGAAGATTCTTCATTCTAAGAAGGAAAGTTCATATACTCAGAGAATGAAAATCTTCAGAAGACAGTTAAACAGTACAAGTATCAAATTGATTTTCTTAATGAAACAAATGAAGGTTTGGTCATGGAAATGGGAGTTTAAGAGAAGATATTCAAGATATTAACACCCATTATTAGGAGTTGATTGTGGTTTCAAAGGAAGCGTTAAAAAGGAAGAGGAAGACACAAAGCAAAATTGAAGAGTTAAATCAGAAAATTCAAGATTTAACTCAACGGAGTCAACAACTATCAAAGAGATTTGAAGCCTTTGAAGCTGAGCAACAAAGAACCAAAATAAAATCACAAACTATGGAAGGGATAGAACTCCTGGCTGAAGCAGCCAAAAATATTTAAAAGATCATTTCTGACAGGTGTCATATAGTCATTTTTTGTAAAATATTAATAGTATATTTTGTAAAACAATCATTTTGTTGTAGTTTCGAGAGCTGTACCTAGAAGTTAGTTATGTAGTTAAGTAAATTTTTTTACAGTTTCGAATACTTGACCTAAAGTTAGTTAGGAAATTAAGAAACTATTTTTTGAGATGGAAGAAGGATAAAAGAAAGGAATTAGATGATAGGGGGGTTCAAGTTTTTTTCACAAGGGGAGGCTCCAGGGATATTATGTCAAGCTGAGATCCAAGCTCTCATGTAACTTTCATGACTGATTATGATATATATTACTGATAAGCCCATATTATTTTCATTACTAGTTTCATTTATGGTTTGTTGAGTCACTCAATGTGCAATTTCATTTCTTGTATAATGTCTTATCAATGAAATGCTTGTAGGTTGTGGGTGAAACTCAGTTTCTTTTCTTTGTTCTTTCTAGTTTATTTGTTATATATGGTTCATCTTAGTCTCTGATTTTTATATGATTTAGTACATGTTTTAGCTTTTTTTATGTTACCCTCTTGCTTATGAAAATTTCAGGCCAAAAACAATACAAAACGATAGTTTTACCTTGTTTCATTTTAGAGATTGTGTTGGCTTGTTCTTCTTGTACTCTAGAACAATTTCTAGCAGTAATGTCTTTGGTGCCATTGCCGAGGATGAAGCTGAAGCATACATTCTCTGGGTTTTTTATTATTCAACTGGTTTTGAGAGGTGGACAAAACCAAAAAATCATTTAAACTATTTTGCACGAGACAGGTTTCACATTGGCTACTAGGAAGGTTGGGACAAGAAGGAGACCTACTTCACCATTACACCTAAGTGTCTCAAACCCAGAGAAAATATTGAAAGAAGCTAGGAAAATTAATAAATCACAATCATCCCCAGATTTATGTGGCCCTAATCAATTTGACCTACTATAACCCTTCTCATTTTCCAAAGAAGAAAAACAAGATTCATCCTCGTTAACACCTTCTATACCTGCTAGCAATTTTCAAATATTTATTGATCCTCAATCCTTTAAAAAGGAAAAAAATCAATCTCCTAAAAAAATCTCATTATTTCAGTTCAAAACTAGCAAAGGCCTTTTACAGCCAAGTACCAGTCAAGTACACAAATCTTTGCCTGCAGCAAACCCTAGTAGTTTCACAATGGTAGCTCAGTAACCTCCATTAGATATGATGAATAGGATGGTGGCAGCTAGGTATGCTCCACTAGTCCTTCCTCAGGCCTTAAATTCTCTCCCCATAGGATATTATCAAAAGTATTCTCCTAGGTTCAATAGGAAAGGTGAGACAACAACCGAGGAACACTGGGATGCATTTATGAGTTATGCAGATAACCAAAACATTGGAGAAAAATATGTATGGATGAGAGTGTTTGTGTACAGTCTAGATGGGGAGTTTCGGAAGTGGTTCAGAGAGTTACAGGAAAATTCAATTACCTTGATAAAGGAACTTCAGGATGTTTTCATGAGGCAATGGGGTGATAATAAGGATCATACATATTATATTACTAAATTTGGAGCCCTAAGGAAGAAAAATGATGAAACCATAGCAGACTTTCCTAAAATATTTAACAAGATGTATTGTAGAATTCCGACAGAAATCAAACCCTCTAAAACTTCAGCAAAACCTACCTATGAAAATGTTTTTGATCATGAATTTTCTTTACACCTGAGAGAAATAAGTACAGTCAGTCTATTGAACATGAGAGAAGTAGCATTAGAGGTAGAATCCAATATCATAGCTTCTAATAGACTGAAAGTGAATTCAGATAAAAAAACTTATGACATAAAAGGTAAAAAGGAGGCTGCTCAAGTAGTTTCAACATTACAATCAGATGATAGTAAAATTGATGAAATGCAAAAATTAGTTAAAATTTTAACAGCAAAATTAACCAAATTGGAATTGGAGAAGAATACACACGGGCCTGCTCAAGAAGGGGAAAGAAACCCTAATACTCCTAACCAGTTTAGACACCATTTTTCACCTAGGTTTATTCCCAGAGAAAGAAAGAATAATGATATACAAAGGGAGAGAGGAGAAGCTGAAGATCAGAAGGTTCTACCACCACTCCAAAACAATGTCATTGATGAGTAGTTTGAAGATACAAATCAAGATATAAATTATTTTGGGGAGCTATTGACAGAAGGTTTTTTAACTCAAGAATATTATTTAAATTCTGAGTATTTTTTATGCAAATGTTTACCAAACAGAAAGTGATTTGGCTCCTCAAGTTTCAGCTAAAATATGTAATTCTGAACCCAAAAGGACTATTGTTTTAAGGTTAGGACCAAAGCAATTTGCACAAAACCCTAGAAAGAAAGTAGTTCTTCATCCTAAGCAGTCATGCAGTCAAACACAAGAAAAAGGGTAGAATCAGGGAAATCCAGAAAAGGTTATTGAAGTTGAAGAAGTGAATAAGAATCTGCATAATTTTAATATCAAAATTGAGTTGTGCAAAATTAAAATTTCAATGCCATTTACTAAGCTGCTAAATAATCCTGGTTATAAGAATTCAGTTTTGAAAATGATGGGTTCAACAACTAATCAAATACGATCCGATACAGTAAACCTACAAGAAGAAAATCATAGAATTTTCATTGGTTCTGCATTAGCTAAAAAAATGAAAAGGATTCAAGTTCATCTCCACCTTTCTATATAACATTGACTGTCCATGATCACATGATTCACAATTATTTACTTGATTCTAAGGCTTCGCATAGTTTGATGCCTAAGACAGTTATGGAGGCTTTAGGGTTAAGTATCACAAAACCCTATCAGTATTTATATGCTTTTGATTCTAGGGCTATTAAATGTTTAGGAGTGATTAAAGATATGGTGGTAAATTTAACACAGTTACCCATGAAGAGTGTCATCATGGATGTTGTGGTGGAAGATATTGCTCCTAAATTTGGAATGTTACTTTCTAGGTCTTGGGATAAGAAGGTAGGGGGTGCCTTGCAGATGGATTTGTCATATGCAACAATTCCTATTTTTGGAGTAGAAAATTGGAGGTTGTATAGAGAATTGCAATTTTCTTATATTGTTACTGATGATAGGAATCCAACAAATCATCCACTATATCCTCTAGAAAAGGATTTGGGTTCTTGCATGCTATATTTCAGTGATGATGATACAAATGGCATGCTACGTCTAGAAAAGGAGAATATTATAAGTTGTAGCATTGATAATGAAGATCATCCATGTATTGAAGAAAAACGCAAACCTTCAACATCATCATTTGAAATTTCCCAGAATGCTCCTCGTTATGAGGAAGAGATTAGGGTTCCACAACACGAATTCTATATTTTATTCCTTTTTGTTTTGATACTAAAATTGATGAAAGCTAGGATGTTGAAATTTTTAACATTATATCAGAAGTTTCTTATATTCATGGTTATGATAAATATTCGTTCAAAACCATTATGAATATGCTCTAATTTTTTATAAATATAATGTTGAAATTCAAAAGAAAGACCCAGAAATGTGTGATGTGTGTGATATGGTGCAATCAGATCAGCAAATTCATGAATGCATTTAGCCCACTATCCTTGAACAACCAGAGCTGATGTATGATAGTTATCCAGTTGAAGAGAGTGTGAAATAGGAGGTTCAACTTGTTGCCATTATTGATGATAATGTACAAGAAATTTTGGAGCTAATTCAGGCTAATCATGATGTCTTTTATTGCGAATTCCTACTTGATATTCATGGAACAAAATATTCTTATGGACAGCCTATCTTTTTCATAGAGTAGGAAGAGGTAACTTTTGGAATTTTTTATGATCCAGTGGCAGATTATTTAGAGTCAACACTAAATTATAAATCTATTATGTTAGAGACACCATTTGATGAAAGTGAGTATAAGTTGCTAGATCTTTTCTCTTCATGTTTTTCAATATTTCTAATTATACATATATTCAAAGTTGGAAGCAAGTTTTGGTTGGTTGATGAAATTTTTGTCTGGTTACATTAAAAATGGGATTAGAATTTGATCAAGTTTAACGATCTGACATAGATTGAATAAAGACTCCATATCCCAATGGATGTTTTGTAGAGTAGCATATAGGTTCATTTTAGTGGCAGAAGGAACTGATCTACAGGTTCTTGAAGCCTCACAATAAGGACTTCATCCCGCAGCAGGAGCCAGATGTTATAGCTAGGTTTTGTTTCTACATTACATGTTATTTTCAAAGCATTTTTTTTCATATTTACTTTGGTTTTGGGGTATTAGAATCATGAGAATATTTTTATTTGATTCCATGTTAGTTCTTTTCGAATTTACTTTATTTATTAGTTTAATAGTTTTAATGGGCTTATTAGGTGTATATTTTTCTGAAAAGTCAAAAAAGTCTACCATAAGGTTGGATATAAGTTGAATCATATTATTTAACCCTTTTTTTGTATCCATTTGTCAAAAATATTTGTCATGCATATTCTTGTAGTGCAAAAGGAAGGAACCATGAAGTAAAGCGCTACAAGAAAATCAAGGCACTTAAAAAATTATAATATCAGCTCGTTGGTTGTTCAAAATCGCAAATGATGGGGTTTTTACATGTGTAAAGAGAAAATGATATGTGTATAGACCTTGCAATCATTATCACACATGTACACAATAAGGTAAGGATTATGCAAGTAAATTGCAGCTGTCTTGAGTCTCAAAGATTGGAAATTTCTTAAGAATTAATGATAGCACATCCATGCAGTTTGTTCAAAGATAGTGGAAAATTTGACGGGCATATGAGAAACTAAGAACATTGTCGATTCACCTTTTGTTTTTCTAATTTGACAAAAAAATATTAAATGACCTAGGTGTAATCGTGGCTGTCGAAGATGGAACCGAGGAGGTTTTTTTGATGTGAATGAGGACAAGAGAGCGTATTTTCAGTATTACAAATCAACATAGTGATAGGTATGCAACATGACACATAAAACGTTAATTGAATCGTGATTTGCATTAACAAAGGGATAGTTCTGATAAGGGAAATTGATAAATTACAAGTTATGGTCTTGATGTTTCTTAGCTTCTAGTCTCTTGCTGTAGTCAGATATTTTTTATATAGTTTTAACTATTTTTTGAAAGAAAGATACAGTTACGGTTTAGTGCAGAGAAATGAAGAGGAGTGGAAAAACCAATGGGGCCGAGCCTTCTCACATGGGTTTGGTGAAAAATTTTCCTGGATGTGCAAAATTGTTTCATAAAGCAGGCTTGTTTAAGTATTTTGAAAAAAATTATGGTTATCATTATGAAGTATCATATGGGTTCACATAAGGGTTAGAGAAAGATACAATTCTATTTAATACCCTAAAAATTTAGTTAACTAGAGAGATGATAGCAAAAGCAATAGATATTGCTAATGAGGGTGAATTTTGGTTTTTAAAAGTACCATTTACCTTCAATTCAAAGGATTTCCTGCTGCCTAAAGTTGTAGCAGACTGGGCAAAGGGTGTGCATCTACAGAATTTTAAACCTGAGTGGAGGGAGCCTATTAAGATTTTATAGAGTTATATAACTTGTGAAGGTATATTTGCTTCTGTCTTTAAGTATCATATCAGGTTTTAACAACATCTAAACCAAGAATCAAAGATGAATCTCCCTTTCTTCTTCCTAAAGAGTCTACAAAAAATGTCAAGTAGGGTAAAGGGACATGAAGATCATACTAACCAATCAATTTTCCATCATGGATTGATAAAACTAATCATTTTTAATGTGCTTCAGAAAAAAGGAAGAACTTGGATTACTTCTTGTTTTGGTCACGGTTTTAGAGTGAAAAAGAAGACCAGTAAAAAAAGAGATAGATGAATAAACTTCGCAGCCTGGTTAAACAATTAAAGAAGGAAGACATTGTTGAGTCAGCAAAACATAATTCTCAAGTGGAATCTTTAGCTCAAAAGCTCGAAGAACCTATAGGTGGAGAGCATAGACAAATTGATGAATATAACTAGATAGAAATTTATGAAGATGTGGAAGAAGTCCAGGCAGCAGTTTTAGAACAGGAAGAAAAAAAAATCAGTTGATCTTGATCTGTATGTCAACGATATTCAAGAAAACATGGCAAATGCTTTTGTTCCAGTGGATATTGAAGTGGAGAACATACATAATCCCAGTAAAAAAACTAAAGGAAAGTCAATGGTTGAATAAAAAAGTGAAGGTGTACTAATTTCTAGTCTAAAGTTTCATGGCAGGTCTTATGCAATGATAGGTGAGTCAAATTGGAGACCTAAAACAAGACCAAAGAATAAGTTAAAAGTGAATATGAAAAGTATTTTGAATCCAAAGTTGGCTAAGGAGAAGATTATTGTGATAGATTTAGAAGAGAACTCATCTCAAGAAGATTTAAAAGAAGATGAAGACCTGAATTCTAAGCAGGTAAATAATAAGAGAGAAGATTCAATGATTGAGAAGCCTTCTCTAGTGAAAGACACAGTTAAAGAAAAGTCCAAATATTTTAGTTTTAAGGGAGATAAATCTCAAAAGGTTCCTATAGTAGAAACATAGTAGCATGAAGAGGATGATGAGGCAATTTTCTGGAAATTAAATATCCCTTGGTTATCTAAGAAAGCTTCTTCATTCCAAGAAGGAAAGTTCATAGAATCAGAGAATGAAAATCTTAAGAAGATAGTTAAACCGTACAAGTATCAAATTGATTTTCTGAACGAAACAAATGAATGTTTTGTCATGGAAAATAGGAGGTTAAGAGAAGATCTTGAAGATATTAACACCCATTATCAGGAGTTGATTATGGTTTAAAAGGAAGTGTTAAAAATGAATAGGCAGACACAAAGAAAATTTGAAGAGTTAAATCAGAAAATTCAATATTTAACTCAACATAATCAAGAACTGTCAAAGAGGGTTGAAGACTTGGAAGCTGAGCAACAAAGAACCAGAAGAAAATCACAAGCTCTAGAAGGGATAGCACTCTTGGCTGAAAGAAACCAAAAATATTTAAAAGATCATTTCTGACAGGCGTCATATAGTCAATTTTTGTAAAAGATTAATAGTATATTTTGCAAAACAATAATTTTGTAGTAGTTTCGAGAGTTGTACCTAGAAGTTAGTTATGTGTTAAGTAACTATTTTTACAGTTTCAAAGACTCGACCTAAAGTTAGTTAGGAAATTAAGAAACTTTTTTTTGAGATGGAAGAAGGATAAAAGAAAGGAATTAGATGATAGGGGGATTTGAGTTTTTTTTGCAAGGGGAGGCTCAAAGGCTATTATGTCAAGCTAAGATCCAAGCTCTCATGTAAATTTCATGACTGACTATGATATATATTACTGATAATCCCATATTATTTTCATTACCGGTTTGTTAAATCACTCAATTTGCAATTTTGTTTCGTATAATGTCTTATCCATGAAATGCTTGTAGGTTGTGGGTGAAACTCAGTTTCTTTTCTTTGTTCTTTTTGGTTTATTTGTTATATATGGTTCATATTAGTCTCTGATTTTTATATGATTTATTACATGTTTTAGCTTGTTTTATGTTACCCTCTTGCTTGTGAAAATTTCAGACCAAAAAAAATACAAAAAGACAGTTTTACCTTGTTTCATTTTAGAGATTGTGTTGGCTTGTTCATCTTGTAGTCTGGAAAAAATTATTGTACTAACAGGTCCTACTCTGGATATGAAACCCTATTATGTGATATCATTGTTAAAGAACCTTCCAACTATGAAGAAGTGGCAGAAAAGAAAGAATGGAAGGATTCTATGATCAAGGAGTACCAGTTGATCATGAAGAATTTTGTCTGGGATGTTGTCCCAAGACCAAAGGGGAAGTATGTTGTGGCTTTCAAGTGGATCTACAAGATCAAGCATGCTGGAGATGGGAGAATAGAGAAATATAAAGCAAGATTTGTGGCTCTTGGCTTCTCCTAGAAAGAAGGAATAGATTATGAAGAAAATTTTGCACCTGTAACTAGATACACTTCCATCATATCAGTACTTTCTCTAGCTATAGTAATGAAATGGAAGATACACCAGATGGATGTCAAGACCGCTTTCTTGAATGGTGTAGTGGAAGAGGAAGTGTATTTGGAGAATCCACTCGGGTTTGAGACACATGATAGGGAAACTCATGTGCGTAAAGTGTAGAAAGCCCTGTACAGTTTGAAACAGGAATCCAGGACATGGTACGAAAGGATTGACAACTTCCTTACTAGTTTGGGCTTTACCAAGAGTAAAGTGGATTCCAGCCTTTACTACAAGGTTGAAGAAGGGAACCCAATGATAGTCCTACTATATGTAGATGACCTGTTTGTAACAGGTGAATATGGGTTGATGGTTGATATGAAGAGGAAGCTTGCTACAGAGTTCGAGATGAAGGACTTGGGTATGATGCACTACTTTCTAGTCATGGAGGTGTGGAAAAATGCAAATGGAATCTCCCTAGGACAAGGGAAGTATGTAGTAGAGATCCTGAAAAGGTTTGGGATGATGGACTACAAGGCCATGACCACACCTATGGCATCGAACCTAAAGATATTGAGTGATGCTTCATCAGAGTTAGTTGATACTATAATGTATGGTCAGATGATTGGGTCCTTGATGTACATGATGAATACGAGACCATATATTTGATTTTCTGTGAACACATTGAGCAAGTTCCTAACAAATCTGAGACATGTTCACCTGATAGCTGTAAAGCATATTATGATGTACCTAAAGGGTACAGTTGATTATGGACACAAGTACGAGGTGAATCAAAATATTAACCTGGAAATTTATGTGGATTCAGATTGGGCAGGTAGTGCCATTGATACGAAGAGCACTTTGGGGTGTTGCTTCAATATGGGATTAGGTGTGATCTCTTGGTTTAGTAGGAATCAGTCCTGTGTGGCACTGAGTGTAGTTAAAGGAGAGTATGTCGCAGCTTACTTGGCTAGTTGTGAGGCAGTGTGGCTGAGGAAGCTACTATTTGATTTGTTTGATGATACTTGTATATATTTTGGATGATACTTGTATATATTGCGACAACTAGAGTTGTGTGAAGTTGTCAGAGAAATTGGTGTTCCATGACAAGTCGAAGCATATCAAGATCAAATATCACTATATAAGGGATATGGTGCAAAGAGGAGCAATGAATCTCCATTATGTTGCGATGGATGAGCAGATAGCTGATGTGTTGACCAAGCCATTATCAAGAGTGAATTTTGAGTACTTCAGGGAGAATCTTGGTGTTTTACAAATCAAGGTTCCTTCCAAGGGGAAGTGATGATTCCATGTTCCCTTTTGACATGGTGGTAGGCGGGGCTTCCCATGGTCAAATATAAGTGCAGATCCCTTCTAACATGGTGGTAGGATTTGCTCCTCCCATGGTCGTATATAAGTGTAGAGACCTTCTAACATGGTGGTAGGATTGGTTCCTCCCTTTATCAATTATAAGTGTAGATCCTTTCCCCAGATGATAGATGGTGTGTCCTATCATGCTGGTGGATGTAAGTGCAGAGACTTTCCCTGGATGATAGATGGTTTGTCCTATCATTCCAATGGATGTAAGTGCTAGGCATTTCCCTGGATGGTAGATGGTGTGTCATACCATGCCAGTGGATGTAAGTACTAGGCATTTCCCTTGATGGTATATGGTGTGTCCTACCATGCCAATGGATGTAAGTGCTAGGCCTTTCCCTGGATGATATATGGTGTGTCCTATCATTCCATTGGATGTAAGTGCTGGGCCTTTCTATGGGTGATAGATGGTGTGTCCTATAATTTCATTGGATGTAAGTGTTGGGCCTTTCCTCATATGGTAGATGGTGTGAGCTACCATGTCGATGGATGTGAGTGATGGGCGTGCCTTTCTGACATGGATGTTAGATGTGTTCCTCCCATGGTCAGATATTAGTGTTGGGTGGGCCTTTCTGAAATGGAAGTTGGATGTGTTCCTCCCATGGTCAGATATAAATGCCAAAGAAGATGAATACATACATGGAGTCTAGGCCTACAACTAGCATGAAAAAGCATTGTCTCTATAGAACTTCCTATGACGAGAAGAATTGAGAGATAACACCATTTGATTGAGATAGTGGGAGAAGTGATGATGATGATGATCCAGTGATGATCCATCTTTGATGATGATCTAGTGATGATCCAGTGATGATCCGTCTTTGATGATGATCCAATGATGAAGACTTGTGCTGATGAATTGTGTCTAGAGAATACCTTCCTAGTTAAGAGGGAGTGTTGATGTATTTGTAACTTTAGAATGTATTCACTTTTATATTTTATATATTGTATTTCATTGATCCCCGATGTTTCTATCGGGAGGATAATTAATGTAATCAATTCATGTATATTCAGAGAGGTTAACCCTTCTTGTTGATCAGGGGGGAAATTCCCTGCAGTTGTGGGGCACTAGGGTTATTAGACTCTCCTAGAGAAGTCAACCTTGGTAAGTGATTGTCAAGTCAAAAACTAGCATAAATAGTGAGTGAGACTCTCTATTTCAAACACACACTCGCACAACTATAGCACAAAGGTGAGAGAAGAAGAGCTCACATAATTGAGACAGAGAAAAACTATTGGAGATCATCTTTATTTCTATGGGTTTACTACAGCCATTGGTTCTCATTCTATCTCTGAGGAAGTTGCAAGGTTCAATACTTTATGGTTTCCCCAAGGAAAATATTTGTGTCTATTTTCTCTTGTGATTAATTGTTGTGCATGTTATTCTCTCAGATAAGATCCTAAGATAATACTGTCTAATTGATAAAAATATAACAATTATCTTCATTGACAACATATTAATCTACTCTAAGAATGAACAAGAACATGAACAACATCTTAAAATAGTTTTTCAAGTATTAAGATAACAACAATTTTATGCAAAGCTTAGTAAGTGTGACTTTTTCAAAGACAAGATTCAGTACCTCAGACATATAGTGTCCAAAGATGGCATCTTAGTCGACCCAAATAAGGTAAAGGCCATCGTGGAATGGTGGGATCCTAAAATTGTATCTGAAATCAGATCATTTATGGGAATCACTAGATATTGTAGGAAGTTCATAGAAGGCTTTTCTAAGATTGACTACCCCATAACCTCCTTAAAAAAGAAAGGAAAAATGTTTGAGTGGAATAAAAAGTGCGAGAAAAGTTTTAACAAATTAAAACACCTATTAACCACCACCTCGATCTTAAAAATTGATGATCCATTCAAGGATTTCGTCATATGTATCAATTCTTGCAATGAAGGGTTAGGTAGAGTTTTACTACAAGACAATTATGTCGTAGCTTATGAATCCATAAAAGTAAAGATCATCAGAAGAATTATGTGACACATGATATGGAACTCACTTCTATAATTCACACCTTAAAAATTTGGTGACATTACTTAATAGGAGGAAATTTTTTACTTATGTCAGACAACATAAGCCTTAAATATTTATTTGAGCAACAAAATTTAAATGCAAGACAACCCAGATGGTTATCCTTTCTAAGTGAATATGAATTTGAAATAAGACATATAAAGGGAAAATAAAATAAAGCAGTAGATGCTCTAATCCATCATGAGAATTTACTATGTGAAAGCAGCAGCTACGAATATGATCTAGGAGCATATTTTAAGTACTGGAAATTCTGATGGGGAATATCTGAATTTAAAATAAAAGACTCCTAAGAATGAACAAGAACAAGTAAAAATGGACTTTTTCCTAAACCAGCAATGACTATTGTTGTATAAAAATAGGGTATATATACCTAACATAAGAAAAATTAAATTGACAGTAATGGATGAACTACATAAAATACCATACTCGGGGATCCAGTGTATTAGAAAATCATTACCATGATCAGAAAGGACTTCTTTTGGCCAAACATGAAAAAGGAAGTGATTGAATACTTAGATCACTTCCTGGAATGTCAGCAAGTTAAAGCAGAGAATCAACATCCTGTAGGATTGTTGGAGCCACTACCCATTCAAGAATGGAAGTGGGAGACCATCAGTATGGATTTCATCACTGGATTTCCTAATGATTTCAGACAACATGATTCCATCATGGTTTTGGTTGACAAATTAAGAAAAGCATCTCATTTTATACCTATCAAATCTACCTACAAATCTCTTAATATTGCAGACATATTCATGAAATAAATATTCAAGTTACATGGCGTACCGAAGGTAATAGTCTCAGATAGAGACGCGAAGTTTACAGGTAACTTCTGGAAATCCTTGTTTAAAGGATTGGGTACCTAGTTAAATTTCAGTACTGCATATCATCCACAAAGAGATGTGAATACTAAAAGAGTAAACCAGGTTCTAGAGGACATGCTAAGAATGTATGCTATGGATAAACTAGGTAAGTTGGAAGACTACCTACACTTGGTTGAATTTTCTTATAACAATAATTTCCAAGCTTTTGCAGCTATGAGCCCATTTAAAATTTTATATGGGTGTAAGTGTAATAATCCAATCTCATGGAGAAGTTTTGTTGATATATTAATGTTAGGACCTGATTTATTAGAAGATATGGGACTAATCGTGAAACAGGTACAACAAAACTTGAAGGCTTCCTAGGACAGGTAGAAAAGTTAAGATTAATTAAGAAGAACTCCTAGAGAGTTCCAGGTTGGTGATCATGTATACATAAAGGTAAATCCCAAGAAAAATACCTTTATATTAGGAAATTATAAGAAATCGACACCCATGTATTGCGGGCCATTTGAAATTCTAGCTAAACTAGGGTCGGTTGCATATCTGTTAGCCCTACCACCCAGTATTAAAGTACATAATGTGTTTCACATTTCTATATTGAAAATATATGTTCATGATGTTTCTCATGTGATTGATTTGAATGTAATATAGGTGGAACCGAAGGGGGAGTTCCAAGTGGGACCAGAGCGTATTCTTGACAGTAAATAAATTTGACTCCGGAACCATACCATTGGACAGGTAAAGGTGCAATGGAAGCGCCTTCATCTAGAAGAAGCTACTTGGGATCTACAAAGTAATATGTAGAAGGCATATCTAGGATTATTCCAAGAGGCTGCAATGGATGAATAAAAGAAAATGTTATAACACTAAGGATGGTGTTATGTTTTAAGGGGAGGTGTATGTAATACCCCATGAATTGATAATTACTAATTCTGCTGCAAAATTCTTTGATTATTGATTTATTATTTTTTGACAGGAAGGTCAAGAATAAAACACTTGTTGTAATAAAATATTCCCTATTAAATAAAATATGTTGAAGGGGAACAAACATGGATATAGCTTTTGAAAGAGTGTTTGCTGACCCATAAGAGGAAAATGATAAGTGGAAAATACCACTGAGTGAGAACTCAAGACGTAGGAGGCATCATCCCCAAAAATCAGGTATGCACTCCTAGCTGAGTTGATAAATAGAAGTAGGCTCATAAATGACCAAGTCGTAGGAAAAATACTATTTCAATAGTATGTCGATGAGAAGTAGGATGCTAGCATTGGACGAGGATTAACATCTGTATAATGCAATAGATGGTGCATTAATATATTTGTCTCTTGTGGCTCAGTAAATAGGCTCGAGGGTTCTGGAGCAAGTAATTTGGCTTCTCTAGGAGTTAGTTGGGAGGAGCAAATTCTCCACTTTTGGTTTCCCAACGTTGGTGCCAGTTTCCTACTCTATTTCTTCTGAATGATTCTAGTACAGTAGGATGTATTTGTAAAATGTTGAATTCCAATTATACTTACAGGAAGTATTATGTATGCCTTTTCCGTAGAACAAATATCTATGTTTCTATGAAGCTTATTTAATTTATACAATGTTATTACTATAGCAATTAATATTTTGTTCTAAGTAGAATTACTTAGTTTTGACTGTTGCAAATCTGTTAATCGTTTTGGAATCAATACTTGATTGATTTATAATTCATGAGTCTGTATCTACGAATGGAATCCTCGGTTTCAAACCGCATTCCTATTTTAACGATGTTTTCCAATTATGCTTAATCTTCATTAATTTTGTTTATCGATTGTAGAATGTTGATTGAAATGACAATGTTGGTTTTGGTGTCAATCTATGATATTCATTGTTGCTTGAGAACACCTTAATTTCTTTTATTGTTTGAATTTAATTTTTGGGCTCCTTTGTAACAGTCTTTAGATTGATTATCACTAGTTTTTAGTCTGGTTCTAAACTTTATAGATATGCTAAACTAAGCTAACGTGGCCAATGGTCCCATAGGCGTTCAACTAAGACCGGATTTCAAATCCATTGTGGATCTAATTTCATAAATGATTTTGCTCCCATCTCCAGCTTTTAACTCCCTTGCTAGTTCACCAATGAAATGACCAAAGGACCATCAGAGCCAGATTGATGATGGACTTCATTAGGCATAGGGAGGATTTCATAAAGTATTGTGCCCATCGGAATTTTATTTGACCATGCTAGTTAACCCAGCGAAAGAGCTCTTAGCCGTTGATTGACTACCATGAATAACCATGCTTATTGATCTATATCTTCTTCCTCATGTTTACTTTCCAAAATTCTCATCCTCTGTGGTTGCAACTGATTGGATATTCTACTATGTTTTTCCTGAATGTACGATTTATGTAAATATTTATTTACTTCAACTTTTCGAATTTGGATTGTCAATTGATCTAATAATGTTGGTTTATGGTTTAGATATTTAGGTTTTCTATATTTTTGATATTACAAATGAAATATATGTACATGGAGAAAAAGCTTAATTCACGGTATGAATCCATGTCTAACCTCTATAAGCGGTTTAACTTACAGTAAAACAAAAACCCCCAGGTCAAACAACAACTAGTCGATTCCATAGTGATAAAAGTTGATCCGCACAGTTAATTGATGATCCATAAAAGAAAGAATATCAATAGTTAGGATTAAATCCAAAGAAGAGATCAATGATTTATAGAAGCTACAGAAGGCGGAAGGAGAGAAACAGGAAACAAGACAAGGAAAAATGTTAAGTTTCCCGAATCTAATTTCTGCATTAAGAAAGATCGACGATCAAGGTTGTTTCTGCAAGGATTAATGGTGTAGAAAGTCAATGCAGAATGTAGAATGCGTAAAGTAAAGAAATAATATTAATGGATATTAATGTTTCTAGGATCCAATTCTACATCAAGCAAGATCGATGTTCAAGGTTGTTTCCGAAAGGATCAATGGTGCGGAAATCCGATGCAGAAAGTCCAAAAATAAGATTAACAGAACTTAAGGTTTATGGGATCCGATTTCTACATCAAGCAAGATCGATGGTCAAGGTTGTCTCTACAAGGATCAACTATGCAGAAAGCCAATGCAGAATGTAGAATGTGAAAAATTCTAGAAATAATATTAACGGAACTTAAGGTTTTCAAAGTTTGATTTCTGCGTCAAAGCAACATCGATGGTCAAGGGTGTTTCTGCAAGGATGAAGGTGTGGAAAATCGATGCGAAATGTGGAACATGGAAAGTCAAGGATTTAGATAATGGAACTTGGAGTTCCTGGGATCCTATTTTCACAAGATTGATGGTCAAGGTTGCTCCCAAAAGTATCAATGGTGTGGAAGAAAGATGCAGAGTGCGGAAGGTGGAAAGTGGTCAAATGAAGGTATCGATCATTGGTGTTCCGGTTTTTGAGTTCCTCCCGAAAGGTGGAAGGTGGAAAATACAGTTTAGTGCAGAAATAACTATTTTGGTTGCATTTTTCAACAGTGGAATGACTATTACAGTGGTCCCTAAGCCTTAGAATAAATGTGGAGAGATGATTTTGACCATTAAATATGACCAGGGTTTCTTCTAATGATATTTTCTCATAAACAGTTAGGATTTTTATTAATATGTATGAATATATATGGTTATAGAAAAAATTTATTATTAGAATTTCAAGGTATGTTACATATGGTATCAGAGCATGGTTTCAGCACTAGGCCTGAATAGTCTCAACACAAAACTACTATAGAAAACAACAAACTAAATCATGTTCATTTTTTCTTGAAACTTTTCTTACACAACAAAGAGAAGTACAAATATATTTTGCAGGAAATATGAAATATGTAGGAATGTCTACATAAGAGGAATGTCGCACAGAACAACCTTTAAATGAAGAGGGTTATCTAAGGTATGGAAATTTCTAGTAGATATAAATGAAATTCATGACAATAAATATGAATTAAAAAGGATTGTGAATGAAATAAGATATGAATTAAGAAATCTTGAGGAAGATAATGGGCGAACTCTGAAGGCTCAAGAAGAATTGAACTCTATCCTGTTAGCAAAAAACCATAATGAAGAAAAAAATAAAAAATGATTTTGATCAGGAACTTCCTAAAACTTCCTCGTACAATAAACATAAGGGTAGAAAGCTAGAATTTTCCAGCAATAACCCTCACTTTCCAAGTGAAGAGTTAGTTAAACATCACAGAAAAACTCAAGAGTCAAGCAAAAGTAGTGACAAAAATAAAAAGAAGAAAAAATACAGACCCTATGAGGAAATCTCTGGTTAGTTCAAAAAAATTAAACCACCCGTGTTTAATGGGGAGATTGAGAAGGGAGAGGAGGCAGAGGCCTGGTTATCTAGTATGAAAAAATAATTCCAGATATATAATTACTCAGATGAGTTAAAAGAAAAAATGGCCATTTATAATCTGACTGGAAAAGAAAATATATGGTGGAAATATATAAATAAAGTTAAGGGTATAAAAGAAAGGTATGTAACCTAGAAAAAATTTAAGAAAATTTTTAAAAGACAATATTTATCTGAATGGTATTATGAAGAAAAATCCAAGGAATTTTATGAACTAAGGTTAGGGGCCATGACAATGAAAGAACTATGTAGTAAGTTCTTAAGCTTACTTCATTATGTCCCCTACATAATTGATGGGAACATATTGAATATGACAATTGAAATACACTAGAGGAAGCGACGAGGAAGGCCAACTTCTGTTATGATCAAAACAAGAATAAAAGAGAAAGTATACCCGCTTGGAAAAATCAAAGGCCAAATAATTTTGATTCTAAGCGAAAATAAAATAAGTTCCATAAAAACATGGGAAATAATCACAGAGGGTATGAGGGAAATAATTACAAAGGTTTTAAACCTCAAGATTCAACAATACCCTCAATTGTTCCTAATAAAAATGCAGCACAAAAAGAACTCTTAAAATATTGGGAGTGTGGGGAGCAACACTACTTTAAATATTGTTTAGTAAAGAAGACTAATTTTAATTTCTATTCTATCCAGGAAGTAGTTACAGTTGGGGATATGGCTAGGAGCTTGCCCAGAATCTACACTGCATTGGAGAATCAACAATTAGAACACCAGACTTCCATGGTTAAAATTGAAGCTATTATAAACAATCAACCTATCTCTATCTTAAGTTATTCAGGTGCAATCCTAAGTTATATTTCACATAGAGTAGTTGATTTATGATATTTGGTACCTGAAAAGTTTGATAAGTTATGGCTAGTATAGTTAGTTGTAGGTACAAAAATAAAGGTTACAAGTATTATTAGAAATTGTAAGATAATGTTGAATGATTTTCTAATACATGTGAATGTAAATATATTTCCTTTAGGATCTTATGATCTATTGATAGGAATGGATTGGCTTGAAGAGCATACATTTTTGCTAAACTGTTTTGATAAAACATTTACAAGTATTGATAATAATGGAAATCAAATAAAAGTGAAAGGAATTCCTAGGAAGGTAACCATCATAGAAATATCTGCTCTGCAAATGAAGAGATCAGTAAGAAAATGATGTAAGGTATTCGTAGTGTGCATAGTGAATGATAAGGAAAATGATATCAAACCTAAACTTGAAGACATACCTAATTTAAAGGAGTTTGAATATATATTTCCGAAAGAAGTCCCTGGAATTCTTCCAAAAAGGGATATGGACTTCACAATCGATCTGATACTTTGAGCGGTACCAACATTGAAAGCTCCATATCGAATGAACATAATCGAACTCATAGAACTAAAATCACAATTACAAGAACTAATCGATAAAAGGTACATTCAACTAAGTGTCTCTCCCTAGGGAGAACCGGTCTTGTTTGTGAAAAATAAAGATGGTACACTAAGATTATGTATAGATTCTAGGATACTAAATAAAATTACTATTAAAAACCGATACCCACTTTCCTGGATAGATGATATGTTTGATCATTTCCACGGAGAAGCTATATTTCTAAACACAGATTGAAGGTATATTTATCATCAAGTGCGAATAAAGGATGAAGATATTTTTGAAACAACATTTAGGACTCGTTATAGTAACTATGAATTTGTCATAATTCCATTTGGGTTGAAAAATGCACCTGTCGCATTCATGTGTTTAATGAACAACATCTTAAGTAACTATCTGGATAAATTTGTGGTTGTCTTCATTGACGACATATTAATATACTCTAAGAATGTAACCAGGAATATTTCACCTTTTGCGGATAGAAGTTGTTCCTCTGGTTTAAATGGTTCATATCTAGAACAAATGAGTGAACGACAAAGGATGAAGACCTTCCCTGGATGTCATAGACAACAGGAATGCTGATTCGATAGTGAACTTGTGTACCTACAAATAGATATAACATGCAAACACATCAAAGCTACCATAAAATCATCTACTTATACATGTTAGTGACTAAGAAATATTATAACATGTACATATAAAATCAAAACAACAGTAATGTGGGACGAAAATCAGCTTTACATTAAAGATGTATGGAGAAGCTTACAATTGTTTCCTTAGTGTCGACAAGCATCTCGACGAGACAAACACTTCATCCCCATAAGCTCCAACTTTGCTTTCTATGCTCTCCAATGGCTTGGGCTAAGTGGTCAATCCAACAACATAACAATACCTCTATAGTTCTCCCCTTTAACCATGGACATGAGCCTGTATTTATAAGGCTCAATGGATAGGAATAGTTGAGAGAATTATGGATGAGGTGGCTCCAAGATCCTATTATGGGGGATATCGAGCTCAACTAACCCACAGTGATAGGGATAAGGGAGGACATGAGACTCATGATCTAGAAGCCTTGAGAAACTTCTCTTTTTCCCATTATACCCAGGGTACCTCCTTTCTTCTCTTATGACAGAGCAGTTTAGATGAGAAATGGTTATGGACCAAATACCATAGGCAGTGGCATAGCTTGTGGAAAATAGGATATAGGTGGCACAAGCAAGGTACCGCTCATGGGCCACAAGGAAAGCACAGTGCTAAGTTTTTTCATGTATAATTGAAAAACAGAGTAGGTTTCCACTCTAAGTGTTGGTATTAAGGGAAAACATGTAACTAAAAGGTATTATCACATGGTGGTGACAGGATTTGGGTATAATAGAATGCCCCCCAAATCATGAGGCTTAGAGGGATACAATGAGTGAGAGATTTGAAAGAACAAGTTGTCACATCGAGGTGAAAATGTCAGCTCAATCAGAGAATGTCATCTAGTAGGCATCTGTAGTACATCAATATTTTTGTCTCATATACACATGTAACCAACAAATGGCTATAGACCAATACAATGAAGATCCATGGGAGGAATAAACAAGCATGGCTACTAGAATACAACATAGATCCATGTGATAGAGGACTCAAAGTTGGACATAGCTACTAGATATAAAACGTAGGTCTATGTCATACAGATGCAAATTTGAGCATGGCCATGAAAATACAATTGTGGATCCATGATGGTACTTCATACAATATGCTCCATCGCAACTTGGGGAGAAAGCTATGAGTGCTTAAAAAAATACCCAGGGTCTTCATATTATCTTCCACAAAATATGATTATATCCATGTGATTACAATGATCTGAAGTCGAACATGGTAGAAACCACTTGGTTACCGACAAATGATGTGAATCGTTAACAAGTGCGAGGGAGATCACATTTGATGTCAATGATTCCCAAGGTACCCTAATACAATCTACTAAGTGTGAACAGATGTCCTAATGTCAAACACATATTTCATTCTATTGATAAAAGGTAAATGATGTGAACCTATGTCGAGAGCAAGATAATATGTCATTAAGGCATACAGATCTCAAGGTACTAAGTTTTTGTTTCTAAGACTATTTCCCAGATGATGAGCTGATGTCGATGGGAATAGTCTCGTCGAAGGAAGGCCATGATAAGTCCCACATCGATGAAATGAAACTCAAAACATAGTTCTAGAATTATGTGAATGTAGTAACCATAGGACTGACTCAAAAGTATTGACATAGAGACTGTTTTGACTGCAGAGGTAGACTTTTTCAACTTCCCTTTGAACATCAGGCAGCATGACAAAAGACTTGGTAGCATGACTAATCAGGACAAACACACAATGCGATAGTGGACAATGCATTATTTTGAAAGACTCAAAGGAGTGACATGAATCATGAAAGTGGATCATCATGGACATCAACTAAATACCCAATTGACTGAAATGATATGCAGACAAGTGCCATGTTCAAAGGTAATGACAAACTACTGCCATTTATTTGCAAAATGATTCCCTTCCCATTTTCNGAGCACCTCTTTTCAGTTTTACAAGTTCAAATAGGGTAACAAACACTCGGTATAGCTCATCTGAAGACAAGTCCAAACTCATATGTTTTACGAACCTGAGAGAGGAGGGGTTCGTTCCCAAAACAAGTCTCTCAATGTTTAATTTAACGAGTCCAATGAAAGAAAACTCGGTATCATTCATGTTTAGAGAGTCTGAATGACCATGGAAGAAGACTCCAAAGGTTCCTTTTTCATATGATTTAGTCACTAAGGCCTGAAAAAGTATAAAATTATACCTTAGAGAACTCTTCCAGTCATGATTGGCTGGAGTGTTCCTTTTTCATAAATAGTCTATTCGAACCAAAAAAGAGATAAACTACCATCAGATAGATGACTCTTTAAATGCTTTAACGAGCATGAAGAAGACAAGATCACTCGACAATATTTTTGTATTTAGGGAGCCTAAAAAGAGTTTAAAGAAGACTCCATTAGGTCTCTTTTCACAATGAGAGATTTTACAAGCCTGAAAAAAATTAGAAATGGACTCGGACCTTTGATACTAAGTTTTGATAGTGCGACCAAACTGTTGTAATAAACACTCAATGACTTTTTCTATTTTATGGTAGTACGAAAAAGTAGAAAACGAACTCCCAAAACTTTACTGCTACTGTTCTTCTATCCCTCCATAACTCAAAAACAGTGTTAAATACGTCAATAACTAACATTAAGGGATTACGACTGATAGATTTTGAGTAATAGATGATTTTAAACCAAAACTATAGCATGTCAAACCCAAAATCGTGTATAAAAATCATTTAAATGGTGAAGAATCAAAACATTTTACTATTTACCCATAGTGGAGAGCATTTGGAGCATTTTCCTAGCCAAATTTTCAGTTGCTAATATCAGGAGTTTCCACTGTCGGATTCGAGCACCGTTAGTTCTAAGTAATATCCTAGACCCTACTCTTTCATCTTATTCCTTTAATTTTGACTTTTGATGGTGTTTTGAGCTTGTATGGCAAGCCCTAAAATCATGGAAGTGGGCAATAATCCTATCCCTTGTGGGATAGGTGGTACCTCACTAGAACCACGCCAAAAACATAGTGCATAGGCGGTGCCAACCATGAAGATGTAAAACTAAACACATAATAAAAAATAGATCATTTTATTTGATTTGAATGATTAAGAATGATTCTAATGGGTCTTGTGATTGTTTTTGGCAGGTTCTTGCTGCTAAAAAATGGTCATATGGAAAGAGAGACAACATGATAATGATGATTCCTTCACCAAAATGAATGTGGGTTTCATAGTTGCATTAAGAGACTGCGAACTCTTGAAATTATTTCGAACACCCAGTATGGTATCACCACGGGGACTTCACTTAGTGAATCTCTCACATAGCACGGGTGATCGTGGGATATTAAAGAATACCCTTAATTTCCAGAGATATTGACCCAAAATATTTTTGTTGAAACCCCCTCCCAATACTTAAAGCCTCCTCCCCACCCCTTTTTATACCTCAATCCTTATAAACCACCCTACCCACCCCCACCTTAAACCACTCATCCCCCCTAATACCTGCAATATATTGGTTCAATTTCTGATAATTTTAAAACCCACAATATGAACTAACGTGATAGGATATTGGTCAACAAGTGAAGCCCTCGTGGGTATCACATGAGTGATTGCTAGAGAATATACTCCAAATGTGGAATGTGGAGCAACAAAATTTCAAGGTTGGTGCTCATATTCTGACAGTTGAGGTAGAGGACATCTAATTCTTGACTGGCCTTTCGAGATGGGGTGCTCCCATCTCACTGAATGGTTCCCATGGAGGGGACATCACTACATACGAGTTGATAAACCATCACTGCATCCCTAGGACAAGGACATCAAAGAAGAAAATCCCCATAAAAGTAGTGATAGATGGACCCCTACAGACTGTATTGTTTACCATGTAGAGAGTAGCAGGAAGCCAAGGGGTGCACCAGGCTTCTAGAGAACATATGCTCGATGCCATATAGGCCATGGCTCCTATAGTCTTTAACTAGGAAGAAGCCTTGCTTTTGATATTCAAGGATCAGCTGAGCAAGTGTTGGCAGGGGGAACTGAAGCAGTTCAGTTTTGATTCAATTCTAGCTTGATTCTTCTTTGAGTAGGTGCCATAGATGAGACCCCAGGCGGTCTTTATAGAGCTGAGAGCGTGGGATCCTCTCATGCAGAGGTGGGTCCATATTATGGCCAATACTGGATCAGGAAGGGGGAAGGTGAAGTTTGGTGACCCGTTCTTTCAATGGATGAGAGATCAGATCCTCAAGGTGGAGGATTATGCATATGCGGGCATGGACTTCAGCAGAGACCCTGAATTACCGCTCCCACCTACTGGACAATGGGGTGACATCAGTAAGAAGAAAAAAACCCTAAAATGGAAATAATGTTTTTATGTTTTTTATGTTTTATATTTTGTATGTTACATAACGAGACTTGAATATTTTCATGCAAACATTGGAGCAGCATGACCTGGGGAAGATTCCCCATTATATAGATGAGCCGAAGCCCGCTTTGTACCATAGGGTGACAATGTGACCCAAGAGTTAGAGGAAAACCTGGAGAGTTTGACTCTTGACATCCCTGATGCTTCCATTAATGACCTCGCTCTAAGGTATCAGAGACCTACAGTGGGAGTACTCGGTCGGTTTAGCAGACTGCTACATAGAGTAGCCCGGGCAGTGATGTGCTACCATGAGCATCACTAGACGATGTATGCATGATGTATCCACTGAAATCCGATAGCTTTAGAATTTTGGATGGTGATTTTTTCTTGAAATCATATGTGCTTCAGATGAGGTGTTGTGACCTATTTTTTGTAAACATGTTCATATATATATATACAAAATTTTATGTGGTGTTTATATGTTTCAAATGGTGAATGTATTTTACATGAGTTTTATGTTTCTTTAATTGTTTATTTACAATGAACCATGTTTGATTTTAATGTCATGAATGGGAAATATGCCAATCTAGGATGTGATTATCTAATGAGTCAGCAACTACATTATGTTCCCTAGGGATATGCCTATAGGTGATAGTTTCAAATGACCTTTCTAACAAGTGTACTCTCTAGAAGAGGCGGAGAAGAAGAGGGTTCCTAATGGTATAAACATGGTTTATATGACAAACCACGAGTTGCGAGTACATCAAGACTACCAAATTGTGAACATCTTAGGAGGCAAATTCAGTCAAAAGACCTATGACTGCTTGATACTCGATGATATTGTTGGTAGTGAGACCAATACAATCTACTCCTAAACTGACCAAATCATAATCTATGGAATAGATAACCCAAGCAATTAATGAAAGATTCAAGGTGTGGTGGTAAGAACCATCAGCAAAGCCGTAGAAATCCATTTGTTCTACAAGACCAAAACACGGTATAAACAAATACGAACACTAAACTCAAAACTAGATTGAAAATACTTAAAGCACACTGAAAGTCAAGCAATATACATATATATAAGATACTATCCAAGAGAGATCTAGGCATAGTACCTTTTCAGGTACAAACCATTGCAAGGTTTCTCTAAATGGATTCCATCGTAATCAACAAGCTCGTAGGTCACTGTCTCTAAAACTTTAGAAATGACGAAAGGACCGTACCACATGGACTCGCGCTTTTGTTTCCCTAGTTTGTCATACCTCTAATCATAATTCAAAACTAGGTCGCCCTCATTAAAGGCACGAGGTTGGATATATTTATCATACTGCGCCTTGATGTATTTCTTATGTTCCTCATTAGCCAAGGCATCATCTATCCTAGTTTCGTCAAGGTTATTCAAGTACAAAAATATCTCTTCCTCTGCGGAAGTGTTTGGGAGAAGTTTGATGGCAAGTTTCAAGGATGGAATCTGACATTGAATTGCTAAGACATCTTCGAGTCCATAGACAAGCTACAAAGGTGTGAAACCAGTAGCTATTTTCACCGAAGTCCTATAAGCCCAAAGAGCGGAGAAAAGGATGTGGTGGAAGTTGTATTTATGGTATCCAACCATCTGACGAAGCATAGTTTTAAAAAATTTGTTAATGGCCTCTACCTGACCATTAGCTTGTGGATAATATGGCATAGAGTTTTCATGGCAAAAAGCTAGCTTGGCACTTAGTTCCTCCATCATTTGATTATGGAAATGTGATCCGTGATTTGTAACGATGGACTGCGGGACTCCAAATCTAGCTATGATATGATTGAACAAGAAAAGAGTGGTAGTCTTACCATATTCTACATATGTAGACATGGCCTTAGCCCATTTTGTAAAATAGTCAATGGCTACGATGATTTAACCATGCCCCCCAGCTGAGGTAGGATTACAATGTATATAATCAATCTCCCATTTGGAAAATGGGCCAACAACAATGATAAGGTGTAGCGGAGCAGGATGAGTGTGCTTTTTGGGATAAAATTTTTGACAAGGTGGGCATTTATTAATAGCCTCGTGACAGTATTTAAAGACTGAAGGCCAGAAATAGCTAGTGCGAAGGATTTTTTGGGCTGTAGCCATCCCAGATAAAAGACCGCCACATGCTCCAGAGTGGCAATCATTCAACACTTGTTCAGCTTCCTCATGGGTGAGGCATCGCCAAAGAATGGAATCAATCCCACGTCTATACAAGGTGTCATTCAGGATGAGGTAGTATTTCATGTGGTGAAAGATATGGTGGCGATCATAATGGGATAGATTTGGCTGAAATATTTGTGTTTGTAGATAAATAAGCAAATATCCATACCCTGGATCAGTAGTGCTTATCAGGAACAAGAATTCATTTGGAAATGAATCACTGGGATCGAATTCCATTGAAGCACAGGGAAGATCACACATGAGCTCAGTAAAGACCAAGGATTTCTTTAATGTGGCTTTGGAAAATTCCAGATCAAACTCCTGTAGTATGTCTATCCATTGGGAGCACTTTCTCCCGACAACTTGATGAGTCAGGATGTAATACATAGGGTTTTGGTCTACCAATACAATGGTTGTGCAGAGAAAAATGTAGTGACGAATTTTTTGTACAACAATGACCGTGGTCAATACTAACTTCTCCATGCATGAATATCAGGTTTTAGAATCCATAAGATTCTTACTAGCATAGTAAATCACGTGCTCTTGACCGTTAGGATTTTCCAATAGCAAAACCATAGCGATGGTAGTAGTGGAGGAAACAATATATAAGAGAAAGTATTTTGAATAATCTGGGGGGTGTATCACAGGTGAATGAGTCAGAGCATGTTTGAGATGATCAAAGGTGCATTGGGCTTGGTCATCCCAGAAGAACGAAGTTTCCTTCTTAAGGAGATGCATATAATCGTGTGTTTTCTTTGCAAAATTATACACGAAATGGTGGAGGAATTTTTCCTTCCCTTGCAAACTTTGGAGTTCGAGAATATTGGTTGGGGCTGGTAGAGCTAAAATGGTGGAAATTTTCAAAGGATCTATCTAGATACCATCCTTAGAGACCACAAAACCTAACAAGCATCCTGTCTCAACACAGAAAACACATTTATGTGGATTGAGCCGTATATTATAATGACGACATCTCAGGAAAATATCTCTAAGATGACCCGGGTGGTCCTCCCATCATTGTGAATGAGAAGGGAGGTTGTCAAGGTACAGTTCAATAATATGTTTAATATCATGAAACACATAGGACATTGCACACTGGAAAGTGGCTCCAGCATTTTTAAGCCAAATGGTAACTTCCTATAAGTAAAGGTTCCCCATGGGAAAATGAATGCTGTCTTTTGTTGATCGGTGGGTAATATCTCAATCTGATTATAGCCAGAAAATCCATCCATGAATGAGAAGATGACACTTAGGGCACAGTTATCGATAATCTGATCGATATGTGGAGTCAAAAATTTGTCCTTGGGACAAGCTTTATTCAAGTCTCTAAAATCGATACAAACTCTAATGGTGCCTTTATTTTTATTGATAGCGACAATGTTTGATACCCATTCCATCAGGGGTATGGGATAAATAAACCCAGCTTTGAGAAGTTTCTCTATCGTAGCTTTAATAGTTGCGGCCTTCTGTGGATGGACTTGCCTTAGTTTTTTCCTGACAGGTTCAACCATGGGATATGTTTTAATTTCATGGACCACAATGGATGGGTCTATCCCCAACATTTCTTCATAAGACCATGCAAAAATATCACATAATTATTTGAAAAGTGCCTTATATGCTTCAGATTCATTTTCCAAGCAGTTCTGCCCAACATGAACATGCTCGATGGTACCAGGCTTGGATAATATGTCAATTGTATTTTTTTTTAGTAATGTTGCAAAGATTTCCTTCGTTATCTATGTCTTGCAACAATATAGGACTTTGAGGTGCGTTGATAGTATCACTGGAAAATAAGGATGTAAAGTCATGGTCAACCATACTGGTGTTGGGGAGGAAAGAGGATCTATTATGGTGATCATCCCAAATAGACTCATTCGTATTCATGATCTCCATAATGGACTCATCGAAAGGAAAAGTATCAGAGAGATAATATAGAATAGGAAGAGATGGTTCTAACTAGTAAGACGGGTGGTAAGGATCCGAAGCCACCAAATGAAGTTCATTGGTGTGATCATTGGAAAGGGTTTGAATGATGTTGTACATTTCTTCATGCTGAATCAACGAGGTGGACTCAACAATTTTCTTGCCCTTAGGCTCACAATCAAATGAAAAAATAATATTTATTGTTGCTGTGTCCGTCTTAGGAGGAGTGGACGGAAAAATCCCCATAAGGGATGAATCCTTCAACATGCCTACCCCAATCGACTGGTAAGGAGGAGGGGACTAGACTGACATAGGGATGTTATTAGCTATAGAGGTAGTAACATTCGACGTACATAAATAAAGCTGATCAATGGTAACAATTCTCCGTAGATGTGGAAATTGGACTGTTTGGAATACTATCAAAGTGACAACAGTCATAGCATAAAACCAATTTCTTCCTAGGAGGAGGTTGTAATCTAACAGTGTGTCCACTACTTCTACTTGAATAGAAACATTTTCCCCCCAAGATCAACTGCAAGGGATGATATGATACCATGGGGATGGAAACCTTGTCCATCAAAGGATTTTAGAGTCATAGGTGATGTTACAAGTTTGGGAGAGCCGATAGCTTTCCAGCAAGACAGGGACAAAATCGAATTTGAAGCTCCTTCATCTAAGACAGTCCTAAATACTTTCTTTCTGACTGATTTCATGATGATTTTGAAAGCAAGTTTGTGAGGTAGTATAGAATTAGATTTATTGACATTGAAATGAATCAAATTAGTATTTTCTGGGTCTAAAGCTCCTAATGCAATTAACAGGTTTTCACGTTGTGTAGGAAAACTTTGGAGTACTTCCAAGGTAGAAATTGCACATGGTTCCTAAGCGAGATCTTCAACTACGTTATAAAATTGAGTAGCTCGAGCGTTAGGGTTAAACACAACCTTCCTAATAGTACTCTTGGGTGGAAGAAAAATAATTTCGAGGGTAGGTTTCTTGATGGTTAGGGGGACAGTAGACGAGGACTCATGAGAACCAGCAGAGGGAGATTTTCCTGAAGAAGAATGGTCTTCTTTCTTATGTGCAGGTTTTTCATAACTCTGACTTCGAGTTTGCAAACTAATGGTATCCGAGGACATCATGCAAATTTCCTCTAACGAACTAGATATTCTTTTATTAGGCATGTGGTCTATCAGTTGTTGTTGAGAGGAAAAAGAATCCGTGATAATTGTGGGATTTGTTTTCAAAAATTGGGTGATTTCATCTCGGCAGGGATACTATTTTGTGAAATGGTCACCTCCAGATAGAAGACATGGATATTTTTCTTTTCTTTTCCCTTTTTCGTTATCATTGGTGGTTGGTTTTGGATTCTCCTATTGGTTTCCAGGTTTTTTATTTTTACTTTTACCTTTCTTTTTATTATTTCCATAGGTTTGAATACTCTAAATAGAATTCACCTCGGCAGAAAACTTGGGATTTGAAGGATTAGGGGTGGTAGTCTGGGTTTGCTTGATAGGTTTTACTGCTGACGGGGACTAGATTGAACCAATAATCGCATTAACAGGAATTTCTGCTGGTGGCTTTGCAGGATCGTTCCTTGCATGAGGAGCTTGAGCAATCAAGTCATACAAAGTTCCAGACTAGGAACAGACCAAGTCCAGATATTGGGCTTGACTAATGGATTTCTCTTCAATAACGGCACCGCCCATAGCCACATCTCAGAAAATCAGAGGCAACAAATATTTAGTAAACCAATCAGCTAATAACTGATCTAGAATAGGAGTCTTAATAATCTTCTCCACCTCCTCCACTCATGGATATGATCAGATATGTGGGTGGAGGTGTTCTGTTGCAGAGAAGTTAAGAGATGAGTATGCATTTCATAATGAATAGGAAGCTGAAAGTGCATAAGAAATACAGTTTCCAATGAGCCAAAATCCACAAATGAATGTTGTGGAAGTTCAATGTACCATTTCGTGGCTGTACCAGTCAAAGTTCACTAAAATATTATTAAATGAACTAAATCATCCATAAGGGAGTTTGAAGAACACCATAGATGGAATTTCATGACATGGTTTTTCGGATCGTCTACCTGCTTCCCATCGAACTTTGGAATGTCCGATGGTAACTTTATCGGAATGGGAGGCCACGAGGGGTTATGTCAAATGGGATCATTAATCAACTTGTACAAATCAAGCAAGTCCAAATTTGCTAGGAAATTTAATTGACGGTTATGTTGCACATACTGGTAATATTGATATGGCATATAATCACCAGTAGGACTGTAGGTAGACTGATAGACATGTTGTTGTGAGGAATAACTACCGAAAAATCCACCCATAGGTGGTTGATTTTTTGGATCAAAACTGTTAGGACCACTAAGGCCTCTAGGAGGAGGGCCACTAGGGCCTCTGAGACCAAAAGGACCATTGGGACCACCAGGATTTGGACCACCAGACCCTCTGGGACCTCTAGGAGGTAAACCTCCAGAGCCTTCAGAACCACTAGGAGGAGGGCCACTAGGAGGAAAGCCATGAGGCCCCCTGAGGACCACCAGGACCATTAGGACCATAAGGAGGAAATCCACCAGGGCCTCCAGGACCATTAGGTCCCCTAGGGGGAGGATCAGGAGGTCCTCTAGCATCTCCTGATGTATGTATAGGTATCCCCCCCATAGCTGGAATATAGGACCAGTTAGGTTGCCCCCATGGCATGAAAGTATTACTGGGATATGGAATTATTGCATAAGGAATTCCCATAGGGTTGGGTGTATAATTAATGTTTCCTATAGGTATTTTATTTTCTATATAACCATAACCCCAAGAGGTTTGATTGGTTACAGGTTGTGCTCCCAAGGGATGACTTGAACTATATGGGGTGTTAACTATTAACACCATTATTTAATGAGAGGATAATAAACCATGGTGGAGAAATAAAAATGGTTGTTTGGATACTTGGTTCAAAGGATATATCGTAAAAATGGAGCTATAGGCAAAATGCGATCAAGTCACCGAAGATCCTAAGCCGTGATGGAAGAAGGAAGAAGATCAATGGCTGGTATTCTCTCCGCTCCTCAGAGATGCATGGAAGATAAAGGTTTGACCAGGCGCTTATCAGGCGCACAGATCAATGACCATCAGGTGGGTTCGGGCGGATCAACGGTCTATATCCAATCCGCTTCGTGAAGTCGCATCCTGGTTAAAATGGCACAATCCGACAGAATTGGGTACAGGCTACTCAATCCAATGGCAGAGAGATGAAGTCAAATCACATCCATGGTCGAGATTGATTTCGGAACCAGAACCTGATCGACCGATAAACCTAAAGCGCCATGTGGAATGAGTTACCCGGTGATCGATCTGATGGTTGAAAATCGAAGTGAATCAGATCAACGGCTATTACGATTTCCGTAGATTAAACTAGCGCGGTGGATAATTCCTAAGTGCCCAGTGGAATTTGGTACGTGGCGTATGATTCGACGATGGAGAGTTAAAGGGGTATCACATCAACGGCTGAGCACAATTCCGGGGATCAAAGTTGCACGTTGGATAAAAGAAAGGAGCCCAGCGGAATTCATTACATAGTGCTTGATCCGACGGTCGAAACTTAAAGGTAGAATGATCAACGGTTGGGATCGATTCTGGGGTTGAAACTTGCATAGGGGATAAGTCCCAGACTCCCAACAGAATTCGATACGTGTCACCCGATCCAACGGCTCATGATAAAAGGTGATTTCATCGATGGTAGGAGATCATTCCGGGATGTATACTAGCACGTCATTTATCACCAAGGCACCGAGCGGAACAGGATACATGGCACACGATCCAAAGGCCAGAAATTAAAGAGAAACCAGATCTACGGTCTTGAATGAAACAAAAAAATAGAAATGCACGGAAGTTAGGGATAAGTGGTGGTTGCGGAAATAAATGTTGTCCATGTGGTGAATTGGGTGGTCCTATAAAGGCAGGGTTGACCTCTCCAATGATTATTTTATTTGCTCGGGACCCGACGAAAAGGACCTGGCGATTTGGGAGCTTCCATTTGTCAGTACCAGGCACGTTCCAAACACATGCCTCCACAGTAAGCCAGGTAGGACTTTAACCTTGTAACTCCTTCATCCAATTACCATTATAAATTAAGAAATGGACAAAGGGAGCGAGGTTCATGTGTCTGGTTGGGTTGCGAATGACAGAGAGGAATTTTTAGTAGACAGACACAGGGGCGTCTGCGACCCCTTCCTATCCACAGGGAGCGTGTCCGGCAGCAAAGAGAAATTGTGGTCTTATTTTTCACAGGGGAATGACGTTCTGAATGTATGAAAGTCCTTTTTGTACCATTTTTCCCTTGAGTAAACCCTCCACTTCCCTGAATTTGCTGAATGGTGTGTGGTGAACTATTCTCCCTCTCAGAGGATCATTGTGAGTCGGTCCGCGTCGAAAATACTGTGTAAAATTGACGCTTCGGTCGTCAGAGAAAACCTTAGTCTGCCTGAAAGTTACCCTGTAAATCGTGAGTCTGTAAATGAATCTGTCCTTGCTGAGTTTTTCAAAAATTGCGAAAGTGAAAGTCGCTTTCAATTCTTGTCAAGTATCCTGAAGGAAGGTCAATCCCTTGAAGGTCTTTTCTTGCCTTACCCCTTGCACGTTTTTAGGACTGAGGTGCAACTGGTAATGTCTTTGGTCTGTCAAGTGTTAGGTCTAGATGATGATTTTCATATAGGTGATGTTATCCTTGGTTTCTTGTTAAAAATAAATTCTTTAAGCCCTGAGTCCCAGTCAGTCCCCGTGCTTAATTTAGATGAGTACCTTGCTGAAGCGATCCACCTTCAGTTGACTGAATTTCCCAAGGTCCAGTTCTTTAGGTTTCAAACATACTTGCTTCACATCTTATTATGCTCTAATGTTACTGAATCGAAATTCTTAAGTGCTCTATGTTCTTTTGATTTGCCCAAGCAAATCAACGTGGTCGAATTTGCCAATTCGATCCTGTCCGAAATGTACAGAATTTTATTTGATGAGGACCTGCCCCGTGTCTTGGATGAGATGAGATGCCTAATGCAGTCATCACGTGAAGATCGGGTGGGGGACTGGTTCCTGTACATAGGTTACACAGTGTTGAGAATATATGGCTTTACTGGTCAGCCTTATAGGCTACCATCCTTCTTGACCCCAAGGATTTTTGCACTGGAGTTCATGAGGCAGATATTGTTGTCTGTGGAAGAGCACTTTGGTGCTTTCAAAAAATATTTGAATATTAAATTTCCATTTAAAGTCGGCCCTTTCATTTTTAAAGGTAAAGGTGACCTGGCATTTATAGAAAGGTTGATGGAGAATATGGATTTCATAAAAGATGTAAATATGAACTACGACCCCCACCAGGTGATCTCATTGAGAAAGCAGGCAAACAAGAATAAACCATTTGAGCATCAGGCTATTGAGAGGCTAGCTGAAATGGCCAATTTGTTGCAGTATACTGACAGGTCAGATTCTGATGAAGAGACACATGCTACACCTGTCACAGTGACCCAAATAACAGAAGGTGTTGGTATTGTAGTCAAGAGGAGTTTTTCTGAAACGGAGAGTATGGACGTAGACGACGAAGGGCCGCATAAAAGGGCAAAGCTTCTTCAAAGTGGTGAAATTGTAGATAAGGAGGTTTCTGATGGTTCCAAAAGAGGTGCCCTAGTTCCTTTGAAAGCGGTGCAAGTAAGTCAATTCTCTTTTAAAAATTCGGAAGGTGATGTAGACAGTTCGGAATTGTGCCACGTGTTTAAGTTGAAGGAAGACCTAAAATCCAGTTACATGGAGAAGAGGAAACAATCTATGGAGTAAACGAGAAATTTGCTCCCGAAGGTTAGAAGTTTGTATAGTTCGAAAACCTCTCTGGTCTCTGCTAGAGATGATGAGAGGAATACTTTTAAAATGGCTATGGTAAGTGACAAGAAAATGTCTGAAATAGAGATCCAGTTAGACAAAATCAGCACTCTGGACAAAATTCAACTACACAAATAGACCAGCGATATCATCTACTCAGACTTACTACAAGCCATGGTGAGGATCAATAAATTGCAAGTCTTGATAGACAAATTGGAAATCCAGTTGAAACATGAGAAAGTAGAAAATAAAGCAAATGTTGTTCAGATTAAGAAGCTGCAGACATACATTGCTAGTTCAGATAGTACACAGGCAGTCAAGAGGTTGTTAGAGGAAAAGGATAATGCGCTCCAGGTCCTGAAGAAGAAACTAAAGATCCCAGGTACTGAACATGTTCAGTCATCTGAGTTGCTATCCCTCCATGAAGAAAAGGATAAAGTCCATCAGGAGATGATGGAATACAAAGGAAGAGCCGGAGAGCTACAGGAGGAAAAATAGAAGTGGGAAGCTGAAAGGGAGGAACTGTTATCCCAAATCTCCTTGATGAAAAAAGATCAAAATGAAGAGAAGGAGATTATGGAAGAGTTGATGAGCCAAACTCCCACCGGCAAGGACTTGTCTATTGTAAATATCCAGAATCCATTAGATGATTTCTCTACTGATGATTTGTTAGTGCCAATGTCCCAGGTGAGCTTGAAAGAAGAAGCAATCAAAGATTTGAAAGCAGAAAATGAAAAGATGAAAGCTGAAATGGCCAAAGTTAATGAAAGCAAAAAACAAATACTACAGGACAGGAATCAATTACAGAAGAAATTTAATGAACTAAAGGAAAAATGCATTGGGAAAGGCCCTCTTCAGGGGGAAAAACACATCATTTGGGATACCCTGTGTATAGAGATTACCAAGTTCAGGAACTATTTAAATTTTATTGATGATTTGAATATAATGATAAATCTGGCCCACCAGAGGCTGAAACTGGTAAACGAACATATGGAGAAAAGACCCCATGTTACGGCTCAGAACACATTAAATTTTCTAAATTCACTGTCATATCAGAAGTTTTAGAAATTGGGCATAAAGGATAGAGTGTCAATAGTGATGTGGGCAAAGAAAATCATCCATAAGCATCACTTAATCAAAACGGTCCATGATAAATCAGAAGGATTGATTTTGTAGGTTAATAATTTTAAACATGAGTTTAAAGAACTATTCGAGGACGGATTGCCTTCTTTCAGGGATGGAGAAGGGCGCATGTTCTCACAGGAACATTATCATAACCTGCTTGTTTAGTGCTGCATGGATCACACCAAATTCAATGATTTGGAGAAAAACTTGACAGGGAAGACCATCGTGGATATGCTCATAGAGGATTTCGAGATTCTGTAGAAGTTCGCCATCATCAGGAGCAGATTACCCAGAAAGTCCTATGAAGCATATATGGAGCTCAAGGTAGCTATTCGAGAAATGATGGAGTGTGACACACCAAATTCGGAGCAGTGGAAAGCTGTGGAGCAGTTTTGCAAGACAAAGTATATTCTCCATCCTTAAGAACAGGTGTCATGCACTGAAGAGCTGATGGGGCAAAGACGTGGAGCTGATGGCGCAAAGACGTGGAGCTGATGGGGCAAAGTTTGTTGTCAAGTTGATTCGTACTTTGTGGTCTGTTAGGATTGGAGTTGTAACAAACTTCCTAGGGGTTAGGAATTCAGTTACAAACTCTAAATTAAGCCGATCATTCTGTTATTGATCTTCTTGTTGGAGCACCGATCATTTTATGTATAAATATGCATCATTTTTAAGAGATGGGGGTTGGAACCCATCGGGTCGTAAATAATCTTGGAGAACATATCTGTTTTTGGAAGGACAAAGTGCATGCATGAGAGTTTTGTCAGAGATTCATGTGTCGTTGATATTACAGTCTGTGCCTCTTTCTTTATGTGATTGTATTTCCCTTGTGTAACACTCCATTTTGTTTCCTCCTCGTATCTGGAAAATAGCGTTAGATGATCAGAATTCATGTGTTTATGCTCTGGTTATCATTTCAGATATTATATGATTTTTTCTGCTAAAGTTGATATAGAACTCATCCTTGTTGATGCTCTGTATTAATGGGTTGTTCCCTCCATCTCTTCTGTTCCACCTGAATCAATTTGAATGACTGTGATGATATGATTATCTTTCCTTTGATGAATATCATGTATATGTCTTGTGGTATTTTTATATTTGTATATGACTCCATGCCCAATGGTTATGTGATTGTGTCAGCCAAATACATAAATCTGTGAATATTATTTTAAATTTGGTCTTGTTAAATCTTTATTGAGAGATCCCTCTCTGGAAGAAAATACCAGTTTCTTCCTAAAGTGGTTTTGATGTTACCTTGGAGTATACCTTTTACAACCTAGGTACATTCTGAGTGCTAACAAACTGGCACCGTTTCCGGGGATGAAAGTGCTTATCTGCCCCGGGAGAACGACAAAGATTAAGAGAGATTTCTGTGGGCAAACAGGAGTTTCAAAAAGAAAAGAAGGTTGTATATTTTCCCTGGCGACTTCATTGTGAAATTGTTTCAGAATTAAAGAACAACATTCTGGCTTCAAGAAGACATACACGAGGTAACTCTGATACTGAAATTCTGAAAAGCTTTGAAGATCCATAAAAGTTGTTTAAGAGAAAAAATAAAAAGAAGTTAGATTTTCCTTTGTTCGGCCCATCATCATCACCAGATTCTCATATTAATCCAGCATGGGAAGTCAATACTGAGGAGACCCTGCTGAGAACTAGATCTGAACCCGACCTAAAAAATACTAAGTTCATTCCTTGTAGGTTGAGAGCTAGGTCTGAATCCGACCTCAAAAATAATGTGTCCAACCCTAGTAGGTTAGAGTCCTATCTGTTAGATTCCCTCTGGAAGGATTTGCAACAAAGCTCTAAAGCTGAAACAATAGCCTTCGAGCATTCTCAAAATACTGCAGTCCCTATGAACCCACCTAGACCAATGGCCGCTAGGTTTGCTCCCTTTTGTTTGCCGGCTATATTACATGATCTCCCCCAAAATTATTCTCAGAGGATTTCTTTATTTGATGGGGAAGGTGAGATAACCGCAAAACAACATGTTTCCAAGTTTGAAGATTTCATTGACTTGGAAGAAGTTGACTATCCTGATGTCAAACTGCGGTTATTTTCCCAGATTTTTTCTGGGGAGGCAAAGAAGTGGTTTAAGGACCTTCCTAATGGATCTATAGCAAATTTTCAGGCCTTTCAAAACGCCTTTATGGACAGGTGGGATGATAAACAGAACCCTCTGCAGCTTTTATCTCGGTACAATAGTCTTAAGAAGGGGGGTTTTGAGTCTGTTCACAAATTTTCAAGCAGATTCATGAGGGCTTACAACTCTATTCCTGAAGATATAAAACCTTCCCCTACAGCTGCTCAACTACATTATGCTGGAGCTTTTGATAACGATTTTTCATTCTCATTACGGGAAAGGAGATCGGCAACTCTTGCTGCCATGTTTACTGATGCCCTAGAAGTGGAAGCTAACATGATGGCTAGTGTGAAGATAAAACATAGAGACATGGACAGGAGGAGAAAAGAATACAATGGGCCTTCTACTTCATCTTCTTCAGCTGATGTTAAATTTGAGACGATGTTGAAGACTATGGAAAAGTTGATGGATAAGTTAACCATGGACACTAGGCCTTTCAACAAGGAGCAAGGGGAGCCCCAAATCAGGAATCCAAATTTCAGAAGACCAAATCCCCCTGTTCCTCCCCAGAACAGGCAGAGAAATCCAAGAAACCAAGAAAAACAGCCTATCCGTCCGCCTTTCCCTGAAAATTATGTTGGGGATGAAGAAGACCCACCTGAAAATGAGATTCATCTGTTTGGGGAACAGGATTCAGAAATATATCTTACTAAAGAAGAACATAATATGTTTGCGCAGGAAGGTCCAAATGAAGAATTTGAAAATGAGCTATATCAGAGAGGTTATTTGCATGCAATGGATGATGTGCAAAGGAAAATGAGACTGAGGAATAGGGATGTACCCATAAATAAAGGGAATGCAAACCCAAATCAGCCTTCCTCTAGTTCTTTGAATGGAGAAAAGCAGAAAGGACTACAAAAGGAACCCTCTATGAGTAAGGAGGTTGAAAATGAGGTACAAAGGGATAAAATAATAAAGAAGGCGACTCCAATTGATGTGGAAAAGATTGGTGCTGGAATTAGCCTACAAAATGAGCTTTCAAAACTAAATATCTCTATTCCATTTAATGAGCTATTGAGAAACACTGAGTACAGAGATACTATCACCAAAATGATCAAAAACCAAGGAGAATGGCAGTCAGACGTTTTAGAATTGAATGATGATAATCCTGCTATTTCATTTGGACCCAAAGTTGAAAATTTAGAAGATGAAGAAGTTCCTCCTTTCTATTTAAGTCTAAATGTGCATG